>OX638368.1:112471308-112720058 GCA_951812925.1 Calliopum simillimum
GGAAAGCCAGAAAAAGGGTTTCCATTACGTCTGGCAGCACCTCAGCATGTAATTAATGATGTTCTTTTTAGCTACTTAACCTGCTTTAAAGTTCTTCTTTTGAATGACTTTGAGACTTGAACATGACTTGGACTGACTGACTACCTACGCGCATGCGTAATGTGTATGTTCCTTTTTTTTGTTTGTCTGCGATGCTTTTTGTGCGTTCAGTTGCTATTATTATTATTATTATTAACATTATACGCATTTTTATGATTACATGGGTTTGTTACAGGTGTTTTTTTTTTGTACCTCTCTTCAAGTATTTTTATTTTTTTCATTGTCATTATGTTATTGACGCCGTGGGGGGCGTTGCTCAAAGGCGGTTTTCTATTGTGATAAGAAGTTTAAGAGGATGAGAGCATAAACAATTTCAAATAAAAAAGTGAGAAAAGAAAATTAAGGAAATTGAAGAATTTTGAAAAAATTAATTCATAACTAATGATTGTTTCCGCATATTCTATTTTTATGATTAAAAAGTTAATCTAAAAACACAAAAAAAAAACACATTTTTGTGACATATTTTCTAGTTTTTTAATATAAAGCCAATATTCCTGTTTTAAATTAAACTACATGTCCGCTTTCTCTGTTATTTACAATTTACGAGTACCACCAAAGCAGTGGCAGCAGCAGCCAGGAATTGGAAACCCCAAAACACCAATTGTGCCAATTTTAGCGTGCTTAATTTCCTGCCAAGTACCCCCTGCTGGCAGTGTTGCCAACTTTACACTTGATTTTGCACTGCCTTAATTTTATGATTTTTTTATTTCTTTGCTGCCTGCAAAACAGTCTTTTACATTTTCTAATAAATAAATTTAAAAGCGACTAATAAATAAATTGTTTGCATGTTCAGTGAAGGAAGAAAAAAACTTTATTAATAGAAAAATAAATTTAAAAAAAAAAATCAAAACGGAAAAAATACAATAAAAAACAAGCGCGACCCACTGAAAATGCATAAATTTTCGTTAAGTTGCCTGAACAACAACAACAACGGCAGCAACAGCAACACAATTGTGGTAACAGCATTCAGCAGCATCAGTTAGAGCGACCGCTAGCAACAATATTTTTGCACGCATATTCCCGTTTCCATATGTATGACCATGGAATCAGGTTCATGGGGGAATTTGTGCGCGCTCGCTTCGCACGCTGTACCGCATATGTGGAACACAAAACTAAATCTCGCGCCTTTGCCGTCATCAACAAAGCAAGCAGAAGCAGCGGCCGTCGTAGAGTAACAAGTTTATGCTGCTGCAGCCGCTGCTGACAGCAATTGTATGCAACATACAACACGGCACAGAACAGCACAGCACAGACAGGCGCGAGCAATCGCACAAAAGAACTGTTAGAAAAGCAAGTTTAGCATCAATTTTTCCAAAAGGAAGGTGCATTTTTCATCCATCCGTGGAATGCGCTTCATCTTCATTTATTTCTTTTTTTTTTTTTTGTTGCGCGAGCGAGACCAAATCGAAGACAAAGTTGTATTGCTGAGATGATGACCAACAAAGTGGATATAAAACAGGGTGTATAGAGCAGCAGTAGAGAGGAGCGTTGCAATTTTGATGAGGACGACATTGATAATGTTGTTGGAGTAGTTGCAAAAATGACAATGACGCTGCACAGTAAAAAATATTGTAGATTTTACGAATGTTGTGTAACGAGTGATTTTTTTTTCTTGGGTAGGAGATCTGTTAGCCATTACATTAACTCATTTTCAAGCACTTTGGAATTTAGAAACGTTGAGATTGTGAACGATTCATTTCAAAATAGTCTTTTTGTGTTATTTTTGTAATCAAGCGATTTCAAATAAATAATGTTAAATGAGTCACTTCATGAGTCTTTTTCTAATTGCTTTTTTCATAGAAGTTTCCTCGAGTTTTTTTAAATGAGTCATTTAAAATGAGTCAATTTAAGTTAATAATAACAAATGAATTGTTTCAAAAGAGTAATTTTAAGTCGTTATTTTCGTAAGAGTTTTCTTGGGTCTTTTTAAGTGAGTCATATAAAATGAGTCATTTTAAATCGCTTTTTTCATAAGAGTTTTCTGGAATCTTTTAAAATGAGCCATTTTAAATCGCTTTTTTCATAAGAGTTTTCTGGAATCTTTTAAAATGAGTCATTTTAAATAACTATTTTTATGAGTCACTGCAAATGGGTCATTTCATGGGTCATTTTAAATTGCTATTTTCATAGGAGTTTTTTAAAAGAGTTTCCTCGAGTTTACTTAAATGAGGCATTTAAAATGAGTCAAACTAAGTGGATGACAAATAACTTATTTCAAATGAATCATTTTAAATCGCTATTTTTATAAATGTTTCCTTGAGCCTTTTTAAGTGAGTAATTTCAAATGAGTCATTTTGAATCGCATTCTTCATAAGGGTTTTCTCGAGTATTTTAAAATGAGTTATTTTAAATGAGTCATTTTAAATTACTATTTTCATAAGAGTTTCTTCGACTCTTTTTAAAACTATTTTCATAAGAGTTTCCTCGACTCTTTTCAAATGAGTCATTGCAAATTAGTCATTTCGTGAGTCACTTTAAATCGCTATTTTTGGTAGAGCTTTTTTAAATGAGTCAATTTAAGTGAATAACAACAAATGACATATTTCAAATGATTCCTTTTAAATCGCTATTTTGATAAGAATTTCTTCGATTCTTTCAAAATGAATTATTCCAAAAGAGTTGCAGATTCATTAAAAAGAGTCTTTTCAAAAAATTACTCAAATTAAGATATTTTAAATAATTGAAGATGAATCATTAAATAAATAATTTAAACATCTTAAATAATAATTTTAAACGGGTAATTTTAAATGAAATATTTTTTAGGAATCATACAAAATGAGCAATTTTAAATGAATCATTTTGATAACAGTTTTTATTCAATTTCCTTCCAAGTAGCCTACAGCACACATAGCATGTTTTTCCTTCTAAAAAAAGTGCAGTTATGGTCACAGAGAGAACAAGAACAGCAACATCAGTGACATGTTTAGTTTACTCTTCTATATAATTTTAAAATTGCACTTTTTTTTTTTGTTCTTTGCTTGCAACAGTCCAACAAAACTAGAGACATAAAAGACCCACTTTTGCGATTTTGATATCATTGCTGCAGCACAACGTAATAATAATAAAACAACAGTCAACTTAGCAATGCTGCAACATATCACATTACGTAGGTTAATGATGACGATGCAACGATGATGACGGTGACGACGACATTCAACGTCAACGCATGGACATGTACGGACGGATATCGGACTCTGCTGGTACAACTTTATCTGAACGACTTTTGACCAAATCAAAAGAATTATGCGCACAACATGATTTCGCGTTACATTTCCACTTTTTTTTTTTTTTTTTTCATTTGTTGCATGTGATTTTTAAATTGTTAATAAGCCACAAAAGAGTGTCCATTTGCAATAAATTGCAGCATCGTGTGTACATGCCGTGTAATCACAACGTAATCAAAGATACGCGCAATATTTTTTTCTATCCATGACCGTTTGTGCTTCACTGTTAGTTGGCACCAAAATTGGTTATTTGTATGGAGGGGGGAGGGGGGATATAACATAAAACCGCTGCAATTAAAATATTGTACAATTCATTTGTGTCGTCGTTACGCATTTGTGTTACAGTGTGTTAATGCAATTATGCGGCATTTAAGTGTTTAAATTTATGAGCTGTTATTATGATATTTGTTTCTAGTTTCTTTATAATTTGAGTCTTTATAAGCATTTACTGGAGGCGTTCTAAATTATTGCGTATTTGCAATATTGATTACATGAGTTGGTATATAAAGAAAGAAAATTTTAGTTAAAAAAAAAAATGTCTGCTTTTATACAACTTGAATATTTTCAAATGAGCATAAAAGTATGCAATACAAAACTTTAAGGACTTGCATGTCAGCGCTTTAAAAGTTAAGTAGAAATTCGAAACTTTTTAATTGTATACTTTTAGGCACTTTGGTCAAAATCATAATTATTTGTACACAGTTTTGAAAGTTGTGCACAGAGTAATTGATATCTGTACTCTTGACCTCAATAAAAGATATTCTTTTGAAATAAATTATTGTATATTTTACGTTGTGTATTTAATTCAATTACTTTTTGCATTAAATACTAAATCCTAGGAGTTGAAATCAAAATACACAGCAAAATTTATTGTAAATTCAATGATGATACCAGCTGGTATTTTCAATTCAACTGTTCACACAGCCTTTTCAGTTGGCACAAAGCATGTTCCACTAACATTTACGGGTCTTATCTCACGTGGGTCATCATAAAAATGCCAAAAAATATAAGATACAAATGGCTAAAGCAACATACAATGCACAATACAATACAACAACTGTAATAGCAGTCGAAACAATAAAAGGAATTCAATGTTTCGTTTTTTTTTTTTTTCGTTTTGTTTTTGACTACTACCAATTTCTACTTTTGGCAATAGAAAAAAAAAATGCAAAAAAAAAACGTCTGATAAATTGACTGAAATAGTGGTAGTACAGGGAACACCACGGCATAAAAGTGGTAAGTCAACCACAGCGAAGCAGAGAACTCCTTAAAAAGTCAACAGCAACATGGTAACATTGAACGTGGACAATAATAATCTGAGTGGTTGGCTTTATAAACTTGTCATATTCATTCACAATGGTAACATGACAACAACAACAACAACAAAAACAACAACAGCGACAAAAAGAACAAGAACAAATACAGGAATCAGATGCAAAAATGGCCATTAACCAAAACGCATGACACCAAAGCGGCTTTCTTAAAGTTAAAAATTAGATATGTGAAATTAAAGGGATGAGACTTGATATCGATCTTTGATTTTATATATTTTTTTTTTTTGATCAGCATTAAATGAGTCATTTAAATGAGACATATAAAATGACTCATTTTAAATAAGGCAATACAAATGAGTCAGTTCAAATTCATAATTAAGATTAAATAAATCATTTAAAATGATTTACTATAATGAACCCATTCAAATGAAACAGATCAAATACGTAATTTTGAATGTGTCATTTCAAATTTAATTGACTTATTTGAAATGAGTCAATACAAATTAATATTTCAAATGATTCAATACAAATTAATATTTCAAATAATTCACTTCTAATGAGTTTTTTCAAATGAGGCATATCAAACGAGTCCATTCGAATGAGTCAATTCAAATGTGTAAGTTCAAATTAAGCATTTTATATACCTCAGTTCAAATGGGTCATTTAAAATAAGTCAATTCAAATCAGTCACTTCAAATTAATCATTTCAAATAAAATTTAAATTAAGCTCAAATGATTCATTTCAAATGATTTTTTTATGAGTCAATTCAAATATGCTTGTTCAAATGATATATTTTAAAAGGGTCAGTTCAAATGGGTAATTTTAAGTGACTCATTTGAAATGAATCGATTCAAATGAGTCAATTCAAATGAGTCAGTTCAAATTAATAATTTCAAATAATTAATCTCAAATGAACCATTCCAAAAGATTTATTTTAACGAGTCAGTTCAAATAAGCTAGTTCATATGATACATTTTAAAGCATTTTTTGACACATTTTAGTTCAAACGGGCAATTTTAAGTGAGTCAATTCAAATGGGAAATTATAAGTGAGTCAATTCCAACGAGTCAGTTCAAATCAATCATTTCAAATAATTAAGCTCAAATGAATCATTTCAAATGATGTAATTTAATGACTCAGTTCAAATAAGCTAGTTTGAGTGATAAAATTTAAAGGAGTTAGTTCAAATGGGCAATTTTAAGTGACTTATTTGAAATGAGTTAATTCAAATGAGTCAGTTTAAATTAATCATTTCAAATAATTAAGCACAAATGAATCATTTCAAATGATTTGTTTTAATGAGTCATTTCAAATAAGCTGCTTCGAATGATATATTTTTAAGGAGTCAGTTCAAGTGGGCAGTTTTAAGTGACTCATTTGAAATGAGTCAATTCAAATGAGTCAGCTCAAATTAATCATTTCAAATAATTAAGCTCAAATGAATCAATCCAAATAATTTATTTTAATGAGGCACCTGATATAATACATTTTAAAGCAGTCAGTTCAAATGGGCAATTTTAAGTGAGTTATTTCAAATAAGTTTGGTGAAATGAATCAGTGCACTAAAGCTTTTTTTTTTAAATTAAAACAATCGATACTTTTAACTTGACACATAAAAAACAAAACTAATCGTATCGAGGACAAAACAGTTCAAGCGCTGCAGCTGACGACTGCTGGCTGCACTTATTTGGACAACTTAACCAAAAGAAAAAGTTACCAAAGTCAGCAAAAAAGAAATAAAAATTAACATGACATACACACACATATAGAAAACAGTACCAACAACAATAGACAAACAAACAAATAAAGCTCGTCATAAATTTATTTCTGCAGATTATTCACCACTTTTGCTCGAAAGTAGTAGAGATGATGATGCAAATTGAAAAAAAAAATAAATGAAAAATACCACTAATAATAAATAAACAAACAAATAAAAAAATGCTTTATGCCAAATGCAAAGCAAGGAAGCGGCGACTCTGCAGTAATAACAACAACGTGCAACATTTGTCCATGTTGCAAGAGCAACAAGAATAACAACAGCAACGACAACAACATCCAAGGAGCTTATGTACACTCGTAGTTTCAACAAGTTGTCTGAATTTAGGTCACGTTCGAATGAGTTCTAAGACTCCTCTTCAATGAATGCGCTCGTTTTCTCTATATTTCTTGACTGGCGAAATTCTCAACTGGAGGATGAGTCAATCGACTGAGGTAGCAGAATTGAGGTAGCTTGAGCCAAAGAAGTGGAAGATGATGCAGAAGAAGAAGAAAAGTTCAACTGGCAAACAGATGATGTGAAAATATTTTGCGAAAATGCGCCAGGCAACCAGCCAGCCAGCTAGAAATTGCATGGGAAAAACAAGGGAAATTTTTCATCATTTTTTTTTTTCAAGCGATGATGGTCAAGTTCAACAAGTTGCATTTTAATTAAATTATGTTATTAATATTGGAAATTATTTATATTTTTTCAATCAGTAGATACTTAAGTAATTCAACAATTGATTGATTGACTGATTGCAATAAGATATATAAGAGATTTTTTTTTTTTGATAGTTTAAGATAAAACTAGTGTTTTGTGTATATTTATGTGTGTGTGTGAAACGCTCAATAAAAAATTATAGAATTATAACGCGATAGAACTGTAAAATGTGGCAAGTCTATTTAAAAAAAGAAAAAAACAATTAGTTTTGGCCACATGAACGTCTTCAGTCTTCTTTAAGGCAATAACGTTGGCAACATGGAGCTTTGCTTGACAGCGTTCTTCTACTAGCGTAGTATCAATAAGATGGCCCCACGTTGGGTGCCAATTATTCAAGATTTTTTTTATGTAAGCTGTGTGAAACGTTACCCTTAATCATAGTTACAAGACAATTAAATTTGACGAGAAACAACCCTGCGTTCTGTTTATATTTATGAAAAAAATTCTTATGAAAGTTGCAAAAAATAACTAGCCAGCGGGCAGGGTCCGGGTGTGGACACCCCACCGTAACTTTTGACAGAAAACAAATGCGGCTGTTTGACAAATGTTAAGCGCGTGTTATGACAGTATGAAGTTTTTGTGCATTTACCGAAGCAAACAGACCCATTTGCTTGATGCTGAGAAGAAAATAGTTTTTGAATGAGTAAAAGTCAACACAAAAGATTTTTTCAATAATTTTCCAAGTGCGATAAATCGAAGTGAATCAATCGAAAAGCTGAGTGCAATCTATATTTATGTAGTAAATTTATAACATTTTGTGATTCAAGACCGAATGCAACCAAAATGTTCACACAACACAATTTGCTCATTGCTTTTCAAAGTGGCTATCAAAGCCGAGTATGGGTCCCGAATAGGTCCGGGTATGCGCACCACTCTTTTTTTATTTAAAGCGTGTGTTTTACTGAAATATCGTTGTGGATGCTAACATTACTAGTCCTAATGTTATTCTTATGCCATTTTACGCTTTTTTAGTGGAAAGGAAAGAACCAATTGGCTCTTTAAAGATAGAAAAAAAGATATTTTAATTAAGTGTGGGTGTTGAGGTGGCATAACACTTTGCAAAAAATCTCAGTATTGAGTTACCAGCCAAGTAGACCGAGGAGCAGATGGCGGGCATGGATTGGTACAAAAAAATCATGTTTGACAAAAGAGCAATGTCAACAAGGGCTAGAGAAATTACGTCACTTAGCTAGCTTAATTTCCAAAAAAATTGATCTGTCATCAGCCGAAGATAATCAAGTCTGGTTTTGGGGCAACAGGTATGATGCCATTCGATCCAGACGTTTTGATAACGTTTTGACGCCGATTTTGTTAAAGCCGTTAAGCAGAATTTGTAAAATTTTTGTGAGTCAATGTCTCCGAAATAAGTTAAATTTGCTTTCTTCTCCATATGACTGCTTTTAATTTTATATTTTCTCATTTTTAGCCGATTCTCTAAGGGTGCCCATAACCGGACCTAGAATTTTTTTTCTCAAAAATGATCACTTCACTATTTTTTTGATATTATTTTTCCAACTGACAAAATCAATATACTTTCTTCACCAATAGTTAGCTAAGGTCCTTAGCTTTCCATTGACAATTATATGTATGCATAATATACATTTGGTCAAAAGTTATGAGTCGAAAACAAAACGGTTCCCACACCCGGTACCCTTCCCCTACTGTACACGTAAAAAACAGTCAATAGAGAAACTTCATATAATTATGAACACTAGTACCACCCAGCAGTCAAAATTTGACTATAAATGTATTTTATAATTTTGACACTTTTAGTACTTTTAGTTTTTGCTTTTTAGTACAAAAATGAAAGCGCATTTATCACCCCTGCTACAATGTCAAGCCTTTGCTTTGGTTTTTGTCTTTCTCTTGTGCTTCATAATTTTAATATTGAAAAATTTGTATATAATTTTAGCAGTCTTAAAAGCAACATATTAAAAGAAGTTTAACTTTGAACAAATCTACACACAAATATCTTTCTAATGGTAGATAACTCAAAGTCAAACTCTGTTTTTAACATAGTAAAAAAAAGAGGACAAGTTTTTGTCTTGCGTATTAATGCATAGATTTGACTCTGCACATCGTGACTTATGAGAAACATTTTATTTTATTCAAATAAAATCAAAAAATTTGCTGAAAATTTTCGCCTTTCTGCTATAATATCACAAAAATTAAATGAAAATATAATTTTTATGAGAAATATTCGAATTATTATATCTCTAAGAAACAAAGTTGAAACGATGAAAATAGTATACTGCGATCGGTACAATATAAGTAAATATCTGCTGGTAAAGCTCAGAACTACTTTACTTTTAAGCTTTTTTGATATAACTATCCAAACTAGGTTCTTGCTTAAAGGTTACACCCAATTTCCAACAAAACTTCCAATTCTCTCATTGTTCACTGCACGATCAGCCAAGCGATCAGGCCAAAACCGACCACACATAAGGTTTGCAGGCACGTTTTTCTTTCAATAGCGGCGTGTTTTTCCTTTTCTGATCGGTCGGTCATATGGCCGACATATACTCGTACTAATTTTTTGATACCCATAAGAAAACCAAACCATTGAAAATTCATGAAAAAAAAAAAAAAACGAATATACCAAGAATGGAAAGTATGAATGATGATAATAATGATGATGCTATGATGATATGAAAGCAAAAGAAATGCCGCCAATGTTATAATGTTGCTGCCTGTTATTATTGTTGTTGTTGTTCTTGTGTCCATTCTACAAGCGATGGGTTCACATCGCTGCGCACGCGAATTTCAAATTTATTATAATAATCAACATTGGCATTACAGAAGAAAAAAAAAAACTTTAAAACAACATGTTGAGGGAAAATCATCATCAAATGCTGTGCTGCGGAAAAAGGGAAATTTTTCTAGTTTGACAAAAAAAAAAAAAAAAGTTTTTTTCTATTTTTTGTTACTGTTTGGCTGCTTGCTTCAGCAACTATATTTTATGTTATTATTTATGCTTAAATTGCGACTATTTTTTCTTTACTGTCGTTGCTGATGATGATGATGTTCAACATGGGACTTGTAAAACATCATGTCCAGCAATAAGCATTTTTTGACGCCGCCACCACCACCGCCGCTTTTAACTCTTTGAATTATAATTTCTGTACTTAAGAGCAGCATAATACTGTGGTCACATCATCAGCAACATCTTTAACATTGAGCTCATCATCATCAGCAGCAGCAACAGCATAAACTGGGTCTGTTGGGCGTTAGAGCGACATTCTTTTCGCTTTTTAATTTCTAATATGGGACTTGTTTTTTTGTCTTGTCTTTGGTCGCTTTTTGCAATTGAACTACATGTCAAATTCTTGACATATTTGGGGCACATCAGTTGGGTAGTCATCAAAAAAAAAAGGTCTGCTACATTTTTCTTTCTTTCCACTTTGTTTCACTTTTTTGTTTGTTTGATATTTGCATAGGCGTGCGTTTCATTTCTAATTAATATAATTATAATGGATAAAATTTCTTTATTTGAATTTTTATGCCTTTATGCCTAATTTTGTAGACACATCATCTTTCTTTTTAGTTTGCCCTCTGGTCACTTCATATTAAATTTAGCGCGCGTTATGAAAGGAAAACTATTTCAATTAGTTGTGGGTGTTACTTACGTTTTCCGTTGAAAGTGAAACTTTCTTTTATTTTGTTGCATTTGGCATAAAATCATTTGTATGGCGGAAGTTCTTCTTCGACACACACTTACCTGCAAAGAAAAAAATGGAAAAAAATTATTTAGTAATTATAATGGTATGGGGAAATGTTTAAAATTATGATTTATGATTTACTGCCATCATTAAGATACTTATTGGCTTTAGTTACATCCGACGCATTGAATGCCCTAAGTAACAAAGATATTTCGAAAAACATGGATATTCTGACTACTTAAAAGTGAAATGACTATAACACTTAACTTTTCACTGCTAAGGGAATAGTGTCGGGTGTGGGCACCATTTCCCCATAGTATCAAGATTGAATATTTTTGTGGGTGTTCTTCTTATAGTACTTAGGTAAGAGAATAGTGTCGGGTGTGGGCATTATTTTGTTTTCGATTCATATCTTTTGACAAAATATATATTATGCAGGCATATAAGTATCAATCGAAAGCTAGAGACCTTAGCTAACTACTGGTGAAGAAAATAAATTGATTTAGTCAGTTGGAAAAATTATAAAAAAAAAAAAATATAAGTGATAATTTTTGACAAAAAAAAAAAAAAAGATTTGGGTCGGTTGTGGGCACCCTTAGAAAATCGGCTAAAAATGGGAAGATATGAAGTTAAACGCAATCAAATAGAGAAAAAAGCAAAATTAACTTATTTTGGAAACATTGACTCAAACAAATTCAAAAAATTCTGCTCAACGCCTTCAACAAAATCAGCGATTAGATTTGATTCTCTATCTATCTATATATATAAAAATGAAATGGTGTCCGTATGTAGCTTATGGATGCGGAAACTACACGGCGGATTTTAATAATTTTTTTTTTTAAATTGTTTGTTATGGTCTGTAGAAGGTTCTTAAGGGGGTGATATGCCGCTGCGGGGGACGGGGGTTGCACTCCTCATACGAAAAAAATACTAAAATTGCTATATCTATCCAGTTATACAAGCTATGATTATGAAAGTTAGTGAACTTATGCACAATGAATCTGCCATCAACCATGCAAAATTTGAAGGGGATTGAACCAGGGGATGTTAAGCCCTTCACCTGAAAAAAACACACAAAATGTCATATCAGTGTTCCTATATCAGCTGTCATTATGAAACTTGGTACATGGATGTTTATTGCGTTTACTATTCAGCATGCAAAGCTTAAGAGGGATTGAACGAAAGGGATTTGCACCCCTGTACGCCTATAGTAGCTATCGTTATAAAAGTAGGTACATAAATATATATTCTATTCACCTTGAAAAACCTGAGGAATTGGAAGAGAAGGACGACAGAGATGGATGGTCGCTACCGGGCCAGCTAGTATCTCTACAAATGTTCATACGACTCTAATAATTTGGATGTCGTTCGAATGTTAATTTTATTCACATTCTTACAAAACACTCTTTTTTTTACTAAAATAACTATTTGACAGGTTTTCGTATTTAAAAAAACAGTATTTTTTATAGGAAAAATAATTAATTCATAACTTTCTCTCTGAAAATCCATTTGACAGGTTTTCATATTTAAAGAAAAAGGATTTTTCTGTAGGAAAAATATTTAATTTATATTTGTAATACTAATATAATTATTTGACAGGTTTTCGTATTTAAAAAAACAGGATTTTTTATATAAAATCTCATGATTCCTTTTTTTTTTTTTCATTAAACTATTTGGCAGGATTTAGTACGTAATTAAAAAACTAGGATTCTTAATCAGAAAGTTATTTAATTTATATCTTTTTTACTGAAATAACGATTTGACATGTTTGTCAGATTTCCATATTTAAAAAAAACGTGATTTTTTACAGGAAATTTATTTAATTCATTTCTTTTTCATTAAACCTTTGGCAGGTTTTCATATTAACAAAAAAACAGGATTTTTACAGGAAAGTTATTTAATTTCGTTTTCATCAAAATAACCATTTCCAGGTTTTCATATTGTTAAATAGATTCTTTAAAGGAGAGTTAAGTAATTAAGCGAATCTTTATCACTAAAGAAAAACTTTTGACAGGTTTTACACGTTTTCATATTTAAAAAAACCGGAATTTCGGCAGGAAAGAGAAAAAGCAAAATTTACCAAAAATAACCATTTCCAGGTTTTCATATTTGAAAAAGGATTCTTTAACGGACAGTTAAGTAACTAAGCAATATCTTTATCACTAAAAAAAAAACTTTCGACAGGTTTTACAGGTTTTCATATTTAAAAAAAACGGATTTTTTGCAGGAAAGAGAAAAGGCAAAATTTACCAAAAATAACGATTTGACAGGTGTGACAGGTGTGACATGTTTTCATATTTAAAAAAACAAAAATAATTATTTGATAGGTGTGATATGTCTTCGAATTTAAAAAAAACAGGATTTTTGACAGGAAGGGGAAAATTTACCAAAAAACTATTTGACCAGTTTTCACATTTGAAAAAACTAAATTTTTGTCAGGAAAAGAAAATAGAAAATCTAGGGAATTCTTTAACTCATTTCTTTTTCATTAAAGTAATTATTTATTGATTTTCATATTTGGAAAAATATAATTTTTTTTTTTCATATTTTGCATTTGACACCTTCCAATATTGAAGACATTTTTTGATTTTTCGATATTTTTATCGCTGTTTTTAAATCTGTTTCTTAAAAACCTTTTCAGTGCAACAATATAGTCATTTTGACAAAAACTTAGCGCTTAATCTTGCTCTCTACAAGCACTTCGTTTTAATTAAATTTGTTAAACCAATAAACAGTTACGGAAATTACAAAAAAATCCAAAGGAAAAAAATCACTCGAGCATTGCTAATCTCTAAGCAATAAATTCACCTTAATTTAACTCTTAATTAAAATAAAAATGTGCACTCTCAAACAGCAGAGGCGGCGGCAATTTTCGTTTCGTTTTTATCAGCAACACAATATCATGCACAATTTGTAGAAGCTTCTACCATTCGAAATAAAAATCTTGGCGGTAGCGCGCTGTGGTCACTTGCGTTAAGTGTCTGAAGTTGTGTTTAATGTGGTGGTGTTGGTGTTGTTGGTGGTGGGAGCATTGGTTGCATTGTTAGACGATTGGCGAGTGGCAAGATTAACCGCATGTCTGTCTAGTGCAGTTAATTAATTACAGTTAATTGCAAGCTTCAGCGGCGGCTGAGGCGGCGTTACCGAATACGTTAAATAAACCTTTAGCTAATAATTTAAAGCGCATCTCATTTAAACAGAGGGGCAAAGCGGAAAACTGCAGGTATCCTAGGTTTAAGTGCACATACTAATTGCAAACATCACTTTAAAGTTATGTGAGAGTTAAAACTGTTGCAAAACTAACAGGCGTAGCAAAGCAATCAGCGTATTGTCCATTATTTAATTACTTAGTTAGATAATTTGAACACCTTAAAGTATTTACTAAGGGATGTCAATGAACTCAACTTATCGTGAATTTTTTTGCTTATTAATTTGATTTTTTTCGTTCTTTTTCTTGCAGGTAAGACATTTGGCTAAATTTTCTAATAAGTAAGTAAGTTATCTAGCAAAAGTTTTCTAACAAAACTCAAAACTTAAAAAAAAAAAAAAAAATATCGAAAAAAAAACTATCCACAAAAAAAAATAATTTTTATGCAGAAAACATAAAACAATGTAGGGTCAACAATCTTTCAGCACATAAAACATCCAAGTGCCAAGTTTCTTCGACTGACAATTGCCATAATTTCCCTGTCAGCAGCGCAAATTTAAATGAATTTTGTGATAAAAATCTTGTTAATGAAAAATATTTCATTGCTGTGAGTTTTTGAGCAGCAACAGCAGCAAAATATGCGATAAGCAACAATGCAACGAAAAGTAGATAATTTCAATCTCAACATCACTGAGCGTTTGATTACATTTTACGCTCACTTAGCCCACATCTCTGGCAGAGCAACAAGGCAAAAAAAGCAAAAGAAAAAAATGTATTTAGTACGACATGTTTATTTTTAGCATTGAGGTGTTGAGATCGTTTTTTTTTTTTATTTATAAAAATAGCAACAATTCACATGTCACACATGACAGTCACCACACCATTTGTCATAATGAGTGAGTGTGATTTGTCAGTCTATTTCTGTCTGCTGCGCCCATAACTTGCGTTAATGACACTAAGTTAATGTGACAGTTCTCATGTGATGTGATAATGATAATTTTGATGATAGTGATTATGTTGTTTTCGTGTCTGTGATGATGTTCCGCTGTTGCTGCTGCTGTTGGTGACATGTTATTTATTGTTGTAGGGCGCAAAAATAAATAAACATTACTCTCTGTTGCTGCTAATAGTGATAAAATCTTAATTTTAATTTGTTTATTTTTTAAAATGAAATTTAGTAATTCACATAATTAACACTAGAAAACAGAGAATTTTTTAATTGACAAAATGTTTTCATATTAAAGATTTAATAAGCTTTTTTAAAGATTATCTTAGCAATGATTTTCCTCATTTATGTAATTGTTTTTCATATTAATGAAAATTTTCTGACAGGGGTGACATGTCTTCATATTTAAGAAATCAGGAAAAGGAAAAACTTACCAAAAATAACCATTTGACAGGTGTGACATGTTTCACATTTAAAAAAAAACAGGATTTTTAACAGGAAAGAGAAGAAGCAAAATTTACCGAAAAACAACCATTTGACAGGTGTGACATGTTTTCATCACATTCAAAAAAAAAAAATACAGGATTTTTGACAGGAAAGAGAAAAAGCCAAATTTACGAAAAATAATCATTTTGTGACCTGTTTTCATAAATAAAAAAACAGGATTTTAGGCAGGAAGAGACAGATTTGACATGTTTTCACATTTAATAAAACAGGACTTTTGACAGGAAAGAGAAAATGCAAATTTACCAAAAATAACCATTTGACAGGTGTGATATGTCTTCGAATTAAAAAGCAGGATTTTTGACAGGAAAGGAAAATTTTACCAAAAAACTTTTTGACTGGTTTTCACATTTGAAAAAATTGAATTTTTGTTAATTTTTGACAGGAAAAAAAAAATAGAAAAGATATGTTACCAGAAAATCTAGGAAATTTTTTAACTCATTTATTTATCGTTAAAATAAACATTTATAGATTTTTATATTTGTAAAAATAGGATTTTTATAGGAAACTTGAAAGCTTGACAGTTTGTCATATTTGAAAAAAAAAACTGGGTAAATTTTTTTATCCATATTTTTCACAGAAATAATCAATTGACAGTTGTAACAGGTTTTCATTTTTGAAAAAGCATAATTTTTTACAAGATAGTTATTTGATAACAAAAATACAATTCGAATACAAAACAAAATGATTTATATGAGAAATCAGCTCTCGAAATGTGGCACAATATTTTGAGCTAGTCTAATATGCGACGATTTTCCAAACTTTTGATAATATGCATTTGACACCTTCGAATATTGAAGACATTTTTGATTTTTCGATATTTTTATTACTGTTTTCAAATCTGTTTCATGTTTAAAAAAAAAACAGGATTTTTGGTGTGGCATGTTTTCATATTTTAAAAAAGCCTGATTTTTGACAGAAAAGAAAAAAACAAAAATAACCATTTGATAGGTGTGGCATGTTTTCAAAAACAGTATTTTTCTCTGAAAAGAAAAACTCACCGAAACATCTTTCTCACAGGTGCGACAGATTTTCATATTAAAAAGAAAACCGGATTTTTGAAAGGAAAAGAAAATAGGAACATTTTTTACAAAAAAAAACTACATGAATAATACAAAAAAAAAAATTTTTGCCGATTTTTTACCAGAAAGGAAAAAGAAAATAGGAAAAAATATTACAAAAAACCCATTCCATAAAAAACATGGTTTTTGACAGGAATTGTATTTAATGTGAAAAAAAAAACAATTAAAATATGCATAAAATTATTAACATTTATAGCTTGAAGTAAAATAAACAACCCAAGAAGTCCAAAATGCAGAATTAGAATGACAAACATTGCTATGCTCCAACCAATGACCAAAAAACCGGGTTTTTTAACTTGAACCAAAATATATGTGAAAGGTCCTCAAATAAAAAAAAAAGAATAGAAACAGAAGTATTCTGCGAAAAGCTGGGCAAACAAACACAATTGTCATGCACTATTTGTGGTTGTAGATGAAGCCTTGTCAGAGATGAACAGCTAACTGTTACTACCAACGCGTAATCATAAAATTCAAATAATCCTTAAATTTATGGAATTTTGCCATAAGCATGCCATACATTCCAAGCGCTATTTTTTTAATAACTTTATTAAGTTAACAGACGATTTTTGTTCGATTTGCAATTTATTAAAATCTCAAACGACCGTAACAACCCCTCACCTTAACTATACAGTCAATTCACCTACTGATTAGCAACTAATTTAAAGCCAAAACAGTATAACAGCAGGTCGTCTAATGTCAAGCAGTTAGACACACCAAGAATTTGCAAAAAGCCATGAACTTGCTGAGGCAATAAGTTAACGTACGCTATACAATCAACAACACATGCACAGATAGACTACATACATACATATATAGTGGCTATTAATTCATTCACCGTTTTTCCCAATGTTAAGGTTGTAAATTAAAAAAACCAAAAAAATAAAAAATTTAAAAATATAAACTTTTGCGCGCACTCGCAGTTTGCGTGTTAACAACATCACCACCAACCGCCAGCACCCTACTATTGCTGTTGCATGGCAACACTTCTACTACTACTACTGCTGCTGTGGTAAACCATAGCTTAGGTGTATCGTGAACTTTTTTTTTGTAGCTAAAGAAAACCAGAAGAACGGTATTTTCTGCATATTATAAGCGTTAGCAATTGAGACTGCAACTAATAGTGCAATACCACATGTGTTGTTCATTTGCGCTGCTCTTGATGCGGGTTTTGTACCCAATTTGCGAAAAATGCACGCCCGTCTTAACGTCTGAGATCAATTGCTGGCTATATTGGAGGCGGCTTAAATAGACGCAAAGTGACGGGGAACAATAGCAACAAAAGCAGCAAATGAATGCAACATTTTAAAAATTCCTAAGGCGTTTACAACGGAAGCAAGTTATGCAGTCAGCAGCAACTTAAGTAAATGTTGCTGTTGAAACTGTAAGCGTCAATTGTCAGTGTTTTTATTTATTTATTTATTTATTTAAGTATATTACTTTATAAATAAATTTATAAAGTATTAAGGTACGGGGCAACAGGGCCATAAGTACCAGTAATAGAAGTATTTACATATATTAAATATCAGTTATAGATAAACTGTGTTTTGTTAAACATTCTTTAATAATTTTGTAGGAATCTTTTATGCTGCAGTCTAATAATTTTTGAATTGGTTGGTTTTTTCTTGAAACAGGACAGTCAGCAAAAATGTGCTGAACAGTGAGTGAAGTAGTACAAAATTCACATTCCATTGGAGTGGTTCTTTCAAATAAATGTTTTGTGGTGAATAATGTCTTTCCAAGTCTGACTCTGGCTATAGAAATGCACTCTTCTCTGGATAATTTTGAGTTGTAGTTGAGTCTCACTAAGGAAGGATTATGTGTGCTTAAAAAGGTGTTCGAAGTGTTCCATTTTGATTGCTGGATTTCTCTCTGAGTATTAAAATAACAACTTAATATTGCCGAATCCAAGCAAGGGGTGACAGCAACTAAAGGTAGCAATAAAGCCTGTTTAGCAGCAGAGTCAGCGTATTCATTTCCAGGAATTCCTATATGACCTGGAGTCCACAAGATTGAAACAACATTTAAAAAATTTATATTGCCAACAACATAGTTAAAGATGTTTTCTTTTCGGCTAGATAAGGCCTTGATAACTGAAAGACTGTCAGAGCAAATTAATGTTTTTGGTGCATTTTCACATACAGCATATCTAATTGCAAAATGTAAGGCTTGAAGTTCAGCATGAAATATCCCTGAGTACAGTGGCAAAAGTCCTTGATGAATGATTTCAAAATCTCCATTTGACAATTCTTTCGTTACAGCATAGGATGAAGAACCTTCTGAGAATGAACCATCTGTGTAAATAATTATGTCTGGAGAAAAACTAGAAATTTTGTCCAAAAATAATTTTCGATATACTATTGGATTTGTAGAGTTTTTTGAATGAATGTTCAAACTAGTGTTTTTGTATTGGAGTTTTTGCTTGGATTAAAATTAAGGAGAAATTCTTTTTCATTACATATTTACTATTACCATTTTTGCTAAAAATATCACAAAATGTTAAAGAGAGTTATTTATAAACATTCAGTCAAAAAGTTTTTCCCTTCCACAAATAGCTAAAGATGCTAAAAATATGAAGAAATTTACAAAATTTTCAAGCACTAACATTCACAACAAGTGCATAAACCCAAATACTTTAACTAAAGTCAATAACTCAAATTCCACAATGTATGTACAAAGTGTAGTCTGCATGTTGTAAAGAATTTTCGTAAAAATCTATGTCACACGATAAATTATCTTTCTGTGTAGTATTGTTGTAAATAACAAAACGATTTGTGTATTTCGACACACTTTCGTCAAACTTTTGTATGGCAATTTGTTGATATTACAAGTGGAAAACTACATACAATGAATGACGCATGCGTGCCAAAGCCATTCATCATTTCCAACAAAAGATGCACAGCATAAGAAGCGAAAAATGTACATACATAGGAGTACAAATGATGTATAGACGAGAAAGAAAAAACACAATTCTTTCAAGCAACTATGCAAATCTTGAATTTTTAAGTTTATAAAGAATATTTTACATACATAAATAATTGCATTTGCTTTTCGTATGCAAAGAATTCAATTTCTTATAAACAAAAGACTTGAGACACAAACTTCCGCAAGTTTTCAATTTTACATAAAATTTTGTTGTTACGCTTAAATCCGAGCAATTTAAAATTCTATTGTGTGCACAAAACAACAACAGAAAGTGTAAAATTATGCTACGTGCATTCAATGAAAAATCCAAATTCTTAATGCAACACTTTTCAACTTTCGTTTATTTTTCTTTTTCTATTTCTCTCTGCAACTGCCAAGAATACAAACAAAAGACTTAAGACAGAAACCTGCTGTTTTGCGCTATTACTACGTTTAATTAAATTTAACACCAACCAATTATTCATATTGCCAACGACGATAAAATCAGCTGGCAACAAATTATGTGCTGCTCAATAATGCATTAACCCATTGTATATCAATCAATTGATTATCGTATGAACTCAATAGCCAATAACTCAATTTATACAATGAGAGTGCAATTTAAAGTAATTAAATTAGTTGCTATTGAAAAATTGAACACATATAGGTAGCAGCATCAGCAGCAACAGCATTAACAACAACAACAATAAATTGATTTATAAATGGCTGCTGTGTGCCGCACTATTAAAATTGAAAAATTGCAATTGCTGTTACAACTGACGCAATTGATTGATTGATGATGCAAAAGCAATCAGTTGCTGGTGGGGTTTATGACGGCTGCGAAGAAGGTTAGCAGTTGGTTTCGCTGTTTAACTCTTTAAAGGATTGAATGTGTGGTATTTTTAGCACAATCAAATTTTTTTTCACAGATTATTTAATTTTTGAAAGGCCAATAACCCAGCGTTTTTTAGTAGGCAAGATAGACGGCTGGGTGGTCTCTAAAATGATATCTGCAGAAGCTGTTGTTGTGTGAGAAGAAGATGAAAAGTGTTTGCAGGTCTTTAAAATCACGTTCAAGTCAAAATTGCCATATTACATCAACCCCTCTTTCTCTTGCAGAAGGCTCAAACAGAAACCTAAACTCAAATTCCCTTTTGTTGGCTCAAAAATTACTTGAACACAAAATTGTTTTATGAAAGTTCCAAAGAAAGTGCTGCGGTGTCCGTCTAGAAAAGCTTTAAGGTGACCCAATCGATTGAGGCATTGGTTGTTGGGCTAATTCAATGATATTGAGACTTCTTAGGAGATTTCTACTCTACAGACTTTGCTTATAGACCTTTTCAACATTTTGTTTTTGACTTTTTCAAAATTTTATTCGACTCAATCAATATTTTTATGCCGCTTTCAAAATTTTTTGACTTTATCAACATTTTCTGACTTTACCAAGCAACATTCACAGACTTTTTCATAATTTTTTCGCCTTCATTGATGTTTTCTGACTTCTGTAATATTTTTCGACTTTATCAACATTTTGTGACTTTTTTAACATTTTTCGACTTTAACAACATTTTGTGACTTCTCTAACATTTTTCGACTTTATCAACATTTTTGTTACTTCTATAACATTTTTCGACTTTATAAACATTTTGTGACTTCTTTGACATCTTTCGACTTTATCAACATTTTGTGACTTCTTTAAAATTTTTCGACTTTATCAACATTTTGTGACTTCTTTAACATTTTTCGACTTTAACAACATTTTGTGACTTCTTTAACATTTTTCGACTTTATCAACATTTTTCGACTTTAACAACATTTTGTGACCTCTTTAAAATTTTTCGACTTTATCAACATTTTGTGACTTCTTTAACATTTTTCGACTTTAACAACATTTTGTGACTTCTTTAACATTTTTCGACTTTATCAACATTTTTCGACTTTATAAACATTTTGTGACTTCTTTAACATTTCTCGACTTTAACAACATTTTGTGACCTCTTTAACATTTTTCGACTTTATAAACATTTTGTGACTTCTCTAACATTTTTCGACTTTATAAACATTTTGTGACGTCTTTAATATTTTTCGAATTTATAAACATTTTTCGACTTTAACAACATTTTGTGACTTCTTTAACTTTCTTCGACTTTATCAACATTTTGTGACTTCTTGAAAATTTTTCGACTTTAACAGCATTTCGTGACTTCTTTAACATTTTTCGGCTTTATCAACATATTTGTGACTTTAACATTTATTGACTTCTTTAATGTTTTTCGAATTAGTAAACATTTTTCGACTTTAACAACATTTTTGAGACTTCTCTAACATTTTTCGACTTTATCAACATTTTGTGACTTTCGACTTTATCAACATTTTGTGACTTTTTTAACATTTTTTGACTTTGTCAACATTTTGTGAGTTCTTTAATATTTTCCGACTTTATCAATATTTTTCTGACTTCTTTAACATTTTTTGACTTTATCAACATAATGTGTAAATCTCTTAAAGTGTTAAGATTGCGAATTCGTACCCTTACTCCGTTGTATTTCACATTTCGTTAGTGTGGCAACTTACAAAATCACAAGCAGCGCAACAAATTTTTTAATTTTTATTTTTTTTTTTTTTTTGACGTAAATTATTTTTGAAATGCTTAGAATTCGGGGTATTTCTGCGCTTTTTCTTGTATTTCACTTTGATTTATACAACATAAATTTTCAATTTGTTACAAAGCGCTCACACACACATAAAAATATCGATAAGCATAACAAATTGTCAACATTATAACAGCGATAGCAACAATAACAACCACAACAAGCTGAAGACACAAAAAATAAAAATCACAAAAATTTTTTACGTTTTTTTTTGTTTAAATGCTAGACAACATGACGACGTACGAGCATAAATACAAAGTCAAGCACACGCACACACACACCGACGAAAAACATGAATTGTAAAATATGCGCATGCGTGCGCATTTTAGCCACACAAAGTCGTTGCAGTTTTTTTTGGATTTTTATTTTTCATTTTTATTGTCAAGCATTAAGGAGCGCTGCTATCGATAAATCATCGATAAAATGTCATAAATTTCAAATGCGATTTTGTTGTTGTTGTAATTTTATGCACTGCTTCGCCACCCTCTTTAGCAGCATTGCAAGTTGTTGCTGCTGCTTCCTTCTTGTATGGGTGCTTTTTTGTATGGTTGCGCATTAAATTTATGCCGCACATGCGCATTTCATGTTGCAGCGTAGTTTTGTTGTTGTTGTTGTGGTTGGTCTTGGTTTGGCTTACAAAGTTTTTTTTTTTTTTTTGAATCGATGTTAATCAACAGTGCGCGTTGACAAGAAAATAATAGCAGCAGCAAAAGCAGTAAGAGTACGCACTTGCCGCAATAATGCGAAAGAAGCAATTTTTTTTTTTTTTTTGCTAGAGTGTGAAAAAATTAAAAAATTTCATTTCTGAAAAATTAAAAAAAAAAAAATGTTGCAATTTAATAAATTTTTGCTGATTTAGTTGGTTATATTTTTAAATTTTCATCTTATTGTATGATGGGTGCAATGTTTTCTGGTTCAAGCCCTTGTATTTTTTGTATGTATGACACGCTGATACTAATAGTGGGTTAAAAAAAAGTGTGAGCAAAAACAGTTTAAAAAGATATCTTGTTTTTGTCCGTATTAATTTTCTATTTAATTTTTATTCTGAACAAAAGCTGTTTCGTTTTTATTCCGTGGCGGAAATGATATCTCACTGTTTTTTTATCCCACTTATACCATCAGCATGGCTTTTTATATGGGGTCTGATCTTCTCGATTTTCTTTAAAAACCTATAGGAGCACTAAAGAAACCTATGGTAAGAATATAGTTTCAATACGTATGTAACTGCTTCTAAGAAAGGGTTAGCTCCCAATGTTAACAATTTTCCACTTTGAAAAGTCATGGAGGTCGGTCATACATATTAACATTTTCCGGTCTTTCCTAAACGGGGAAATATTGATTTAATTAACAATGAGGGTAGGGTTTGACGAACGAAAATCTAGGGTGACCCAAATAAACTAATACCATATTTGTTTTCAGTGACCTCAAAATTACTTATTAAAAAAAAATCGTCAAACCCTACGAAGTTAAATCTATACATTTACACGCAAGACAAAAATTTGTCCCACCTTTTTTACAATGTTAGAAATGGAGCACGACATTAAATTATACACCATTAGAAAGGTATTTGTGTTTAAATATGCACAAAGTTAAAATTATTTTAATATTTTGCTATTAAGCTAGTTAAAATTAAATGCAAATTTTTCAATATCAACAACGTCAAAATACGCGGATACAGCACAAAAAGAAAGACAAAAAGCTGACTGACACTGACTTCATATTTTTTGCTTTCTTTTCGTTTCACATTAGTCATTGTACCAGGGATGATAAATGAGCTTTTCTTGTCTGAACCAAATAGCAAGAATGGACTAAAACTGTCCAAAAGGTACCAAAATTAATTAATACATTTGTGGTCAAATTTTGACCATTGGGCGATTATAGTATATATTAAAACAAAGTAATATACAACGTTAAGAAATCTTCAGACTATCTTCGACTACTATGGCTTACTCCAATCTAATATGAAATGATAAGGAGTCACTATGATAGCCAAGCAACAAAAGCAGTTTATTCCTTAATTGTTTTGTAATCTACAGGAATGTGCTGCTGTTTGCGCACGGAAACATATGTTGTGCTGATATTTTGCGTATAATTTTATTGAAAATTAACGCGCGAAATAAACGCATATATTGTGACATAATCTATAAAAGATGATTGCAGTTAATACGAAAGTATAAAAAGTATAACAACATTTGTCCATCCATATGAATTTTTCTAAGTCCGCACACAGAAGTTCTAATGGAATGCAGCATACGGCAAAGGAAACGCATTTTACAGTAGCAAGGCATTACTGCCAATTCATTTCGCTGCTATTTACACACAACAATTAAATTACGAAATAGCAATGTGACAGTGACTGTCAACAAAAACAAAAAAAAAAACAAAACACAGACAGAAATTTTCAACTGCAGATACAGACATAACACGGTATGCAGGAAGCAAAATCTAATCCAACTAAAATGGATCGGAAATCTGCATTGATAGGTTGTTTTTTTATAATTTGAAGATGAAAACGCACCAAACTTTAAAATCCTATCGTATCCTTTTTTTTTAAAAAAAAAGAGGTCGAAAAACGGTACACTTAGAGAAAAAAAAAATAGTCATTTCCGATGTAGTTATCGCTGTTGAAGTCGAATCCAGTTTCGAAATCAATCTATCACATATGGTTCTTGAGTTACTCTAACCTAAAAGTTCAAAAAAATGATTTTAATCAGAGCAGATTTTGCTTCCTGCATACCGTAGTAAACATTTTATATACAGACAAAAGCGCTGATTCTCTAATACATAGCACTATCTGAGCAAAGCAAATCGCAACACATTGACACAATGACAATGCATTTTTATTGCAATAGCAATATTTTAAAAATTTATTATACAATAGAGCGCAAGCAAACAGCAGCAGACATAGCAGCATCAGCAGCGCAGTAGGCACACTAACATTTGGCATTTCTTCTTGCATGCAGCATTTGTGACCTTTTGAAGCGCCAAAAAAAGAAAAAAAAACAACACCAATACACTCGTAAATGCGGCGTATGCAAATGCGGTTTTCTTTGCTTTAGTCAACTGGTTGCACACCGCCAGCGTACATAAACATGTATACGTACACTAGGGGTATGACTTTTTCCTAACACCAAAGTACGACATAAGTTTTTTTGATTACATAAAAAAACTGACACCCAAACAACCATTTCTAATTTTCAATAGCGAAAAAACGACTGGAAACAAAAAAATTGTTTTTAAAACTTAAATTGTTCAACGTGTTATATGGCCATCACCTAAATGACGAACGTGACCGTAGCACACATTAAAAGTGCAAAAAAAAGTGGAAGTAAAACATATTTATATTTTAATTTTTACTTTACACTAAAGCTCTTAAGTAGCACTGTCATAAGTGCCAACGTTAATAGCACGCAAAAAAAAAAAACAAAACGAACGTGAAAAAAATAGAAGTAGTTTTCGTGTCTATTCAAAGAAAGTCAGAATTTAGCGGAACAAGTTAGAATTTTTTTACTGCGACTTATTTCAGAATCGTTGTCAATATTGTTACTTTATAATGTATTTTGTTTGATTCAAAAATCTTCTGTACTTTTCTTTGTTTTGATCATAATCTGAATCGATACGTGACAATATGAACGTGACATTTTTTCCATTATGATTCAATCGGGTAATTATTTGCATAAATTTATTAAGTAAGGTTGATTTAAGCCAGACTCCGTTTTGGGAGCGAAAAAATCTTGCACGCTGTTCTGGTGGCAATTGCGAAATTTGCTAATCTGACAACTGCAACACTTATTACTTTTTTTACGCATTATTCTTAGGTGTTATTGATTTCATGTCTTTGGTGATCTCTATTAAAATTTTACGCAGACAATTTTTGCGAAACACTTTAACCTATTATAACCAAGTTTTTTTGAAAGGCCATAATAGGATGTAATGGGTTAAGAAAATGTACCTCATAGAAGAAAATGTTCCTCGTATGTTTGAATTATGACAACAAGATTTATCCGAATTTAACAATAAAATTAAATTTCAAAAATACGTTACTTTTGAGTTAAAAGTAACGAACGTGACCATTTCTAAATGGATTTAAATTTTTTTTTTTTAATTGTGTGTATTAAACTATATTTGCTCTTAATTTTTGACACATTTGCTGTTTGATTTGCATTTGATTTGTGAATCAATGATGAAAAATTATCTTTTTCAGTAACGAACCGGACAGTAGAAAAAATCTGAATTTTTTACATAATATGGGCAATATCTCCAAAATTACAGAACATACGAAGGAATAAATTCCAGACTCGGATTAAGCGGCTCAAAATCCATAGAAAACGTTGAACAGTTCTAATTTAAAAAAAAAAAAATTATTTTTTTTTTAATTCTAGGCTTTTTCTTGCTATTTAATTTTAGAAATGATAGTTTAGAGTTTTTTTTTTTTTTGAGTCAAAAAAAATTTGACATTTCAGTTATATGTATCATTCCTCAACATATTTGGCCAAGTAAAATTTTATTTTTGAAAAAACTGTTAAAATTCATACCCCTAATGTACACATAAATATTGTATGCACAAATGTGCGTGTGTTTTTTGTATTTTGTTTTTCTTATTTTTTATGTTTATTTGAAAAATTTTCCTATGTTTTTCTACGAACACGTTTGCATAAATAAACATCATATGTGTAAGCGCATTTACGTTTTATGTTGCGTTCTATGCTGCGCTGCAACTGCGCTGTGCTTTGTGTACATGCCATGATGCTAGGCGCTTTTTTTTACCTTCGTGTGCTTTCTTGACTGGTTTTATTGACTGCCATAAACTTACGTTATAATGATTTGACATTTTTTTGTTGCTTTTTTCTTTAGTTACTATTGCTTTTGCTGTTGGCTTAAAAGTTTCATATTTTATGCATTTGGTGTAATGTACGAAGCACGTTTTTGAAGGTCTTTTGGTAAAATAGAAAAAACAAAAAAACATTCAGTATGGTATAGTCATGTAAACCTATTCATGTCGGGTTTTATTTTCTATTCGCGCAGTCAAGAATACAATAATAGCCCAAGATCGTTTTTATAGTTTAAAAGCGAGTTCTAATATGAAAACTTTCATTTTGCATTTACATTTTTGATTAAGAAACGAAAAACTTAAGTCGCAAACTCGATCAGGTAAAGTAAAATTTTTTGGAGAATACACTTTATTTATATTTATGGCGATATTTTTTGAAAATGCTTAGCTCCAGCTCTCAGCATTTTTTGGAACTTTTTAAAAATGCTGAGAGCTGGAGCTAAGCATTTTCAAAAAGTTCCAGTCAAAAAGCCGATTAAAACAATACATCATCGATGGCATTAAGTATTTCATATTTTTTAAATGAAACAACGCCCAAATTTTCAACAAAACAAAGTCCAATTTTGGGCGATATTTCTAAAACGATTATTGCCCAAATGTATGTATATGAAAATAATTTGGGTGATATTTCGTTTTTGTTGTTGCGCGTTATTTCATATTGTTTGGGTGATATGTATGTCATTTTAATAATTGGGCGTTGTTTCGTTTTTTTTATTTTGTTTGGGCGTAATTTCGCTCTGTTTTTGGCATTTTTCATGCCGCCCTTTTTGGATAAATCTTGTGTTCGAAGGTCATAATGAAATTATAAACGGAACATCTTTCAAGAATATTTCAACCCATCATATACTGTTTTTATGGGACATTTTGACACTTTTTTTTTCCAAAAACTGTGTTTTAAAGCGTTAAATGTTCTTAAAAAAAAATATTCTATTTGAAATTTCACTAAGGGTCACCCAAGACAAGAAATATCTAGACCTTGAGAATACTGCGCATAAAATACAATAAGTAATGAAACATAGTGCCATGTTTGCACGTCCATTAAAGAGCACCAATACATTTTTGGTCCTGGTTTCAATGATTTTCGGATGTTTCGTGAAATTTTCAATTAAAAACTTCTCGGTGAGTTTCGAGGCGCCTAAAACTCGTTTGAAATTTTGAATTTTTTCCTATGCACATATATTGCGAGAATGGCTTTATAAAATTTACAAATTCTGAATGATTCTTTGTATTGCTTGGATCTTGGCATCGTTGTTGCGTAGTATCAACTTGATGTATAATTTATTGAGACTAGAATCCCCGAATGGTCAAAATTCGACCATAATTAATTTTTGTACTTTTTGGACGCTTAGTACTTTTTATGCTATTTGGTACAAAATAGAAAAGCTCATTTATCATCCCTGGTACTATAATGATGAAGTAACGTCAACAAAAAACACGAACAGTGCTATGCTTTTTGTTTTTCTCTTTGTGCTTTATCCTCTCTTTTCAGCTCTGTATGACTGCATATATTGAAAAATTTGTATTTAATTTTGTCAGGCTTAAGGGTAACATCCCAGTCAGAGAATGTTCAATGCCTGCTTATAATCATGCCTTCTTTCTTGCCTTTTTTAAGGTCTTTTAAAAATTCTCGGATGCCTTCTAAGAACAGGCCTATTAGAACGCCTGACTCTTTCTTTACTATAGATTCACTAAACATACTATTGTCCTTTCATATTAGAATCGATCGTAGAAGGCCTTCATTGCTCCCTTCTTTGTGGAAGCAAGCTTGTCATGTCTTGCTGCCCAAATACATTTTTTGTAAAAAAATAAAGAAAGAAGGGAAGACAGCATGCCTGCTTCTGTCCTTTCATATTAGAAGCTATGATAGAAGGCTACATTGCTTAATTTTTTTGTAGATTTTTTTCAGATATTATAACTCTCAATATATTTAACAAAAGTACTATTTAAGTATATCTTGCTTGGTACATAATTTTGGATTTCTATGATAGAGTAGCTTTCAATGAAATCCAATATAGGACATGTCGATATTACCGAATATCGAAATATGCCTGCGTTGCTGCCTTCTTCGAAGAAGCAAGCGTGTCATGTGTAAAATAGAAAGAAGGGAAGTCAGCTTGCCTGTTTCCGCCCTTTTATATTAAAAGCGATCGTAGAAGGCCTGCTTTCTTGCCTTCTTTTAGAAGCACGAGTGCCAGGCCTTGGCGCCTGTAAAAAAGATAGGAAGAAAGAAGGGAAGACTGCAGGCCTACTGGCACTCAAAGAAGGCCTAGTACCATGCCTATTCAACTACTCTTTCTCCTACTGGGATATTAAAATAATTTTAACGCTGTGCACATCTACACTCAAAAACCTTTCTAATGATATATAACACAGTGCGACACATGAAAAGTGAACTAAAATCCGTTATAAGGCGTCGAAAGTACTCGCCGAAACAAGTAATTCTGCCAGAGCGTTTTGCAAAGTTGACTCATATAAGGATTTTATGGTAATTTTTGCGATTTTAAGGCACTAGATGAATTTTTTTCGGTTAAGTTTGTTCGGCATTTTTTTTTCTATACAACAGCTATGAAAAAATCAAAAAATCGAAAAATCGCTCAAAATCCAATTTGAGGCAAAAAGTTGTAATTTTCAGCATTATAATTATAATTATCCAGCTGAAAATTGCAACTTTCAGCGATTTTGAGGATTTTGAGCGATTTTTCGATTTTTTCATATGGCTATATCTCGGTAACGAGCCGAGATATTGTTTTGATGACTTCAGCAATGTTGTAGCTATTGTATAGAAGAAAAAAATGCCAAACAAACTTAACCGAAAAAAATTCATCTAGTGCCTTAAAATCGCAAAAATGACCATAAAATCCTTAAATGAGTCAACTTTGCAAAACGCTCTGGCAGAATTACTTGTTTCGGCGAGTACTTTCGACGCCTTATAACGGATTTTAGTTCACCGTCAATGACTTGAAAAATGTTGCACTGTGTAATCCAAAGTCGTACTCTAATTCTAATATTGTAAAAAAAGGAGGACAAATTTTTGTCTTGCGTATTAATATATAGATAAGTCACCTGGTACAAAACTTGAATGAAAACAAAGGAGAACTTCATACAAAATATATTAGAAATCACACCTTCTTATAGAAAAAAAAAAATAATAATAAAAATGATTGCATAAAAGACGGCGGTATGTTCACAAAGACACGGCTAGTGGTGCTAAAGCCATGACTTTTGGAATAAATGAAAATTTGGCTAAATTATTGACATTAAAATACTGTTTTTAAATTTATTGCATTGTAGTTCAAATAAAAAAAAAAAAAAACAATGACCAAATGCTATCACATCAATTCAAATATGTTCAGAACTTTTTACAAAATTAATAAGCTCTTGAGAAAATGCTTAAGAATTTTCACTTTTTTAACTAAATAAAAATAAAAAAAAAATCCTCACAATTTTCAAATTTTATCACAAATCTAATTAAATTTTAAATTTTTTAAACAAAGTTTGAAAATGTCACATGTTACCGTTTTACTGCCTACTCAAAACTTCGGCAGCTTTGTTGCATTTGTTACTGTTGCTGCTGTCTGCTGCTGCATGCCAGCAGTCAGTCTTCTTGTTTAATTTGACTGACAGCAGCTGCTCAAATTACAATCGCGACGACGAAAACAATAAGCAGAAGGAAGTTTGCCAGCCAGCAGTATCAAATGCGAAAAATCATTGCCAAGTACAAAAGCAATTGGTAACACAAAAAGCAACAATTGCAACAACAACGAAAAATTGTCAATCAGCGTACATCAAAAGTTGTTGCATTGGCAACTAATGTCACTGATGATTGTGCGCGTGTGTGTGATAGATAGCCTTGTGCCGGCAACAGCAACAGACGCAGCAGTAATGCAATGTCCTGGTTGCACCACTCAAAAAAAAAAAAACTAAAACAGATCCATTGATGCATATCAAAGTCAATTTGCATGCAGTTTGTTGCTTTCGATTGCGCTCTTTCTCTCTTTTAACAGAAAAAAGGCAACATTTCATGATTTGAAGCCTTAAGATTACAAAAATAGTTCATTAATAGTGTCACCCATATATGACTGACACTGCGTTATATCGTTGCCTACACTTTTCTTTAACTTTAAGTCCTCTTAATGCAACGAAATCATTAATGATATATTTTTATTTCTATCTATTTTTAGCACTGATACGTTTAAATAAGAAGGTAAGTGTCTGCATATCAGCAACAATCGCCTGTCTGCCTGCCTACTCAGATAACTTTTGTGCACAAAATATAAAATGTTTAATTTATAATACAATAAACTATTTTGAGTTATGCGCATGCGTTTATTTTTCGAGTTTTTCTGTCGATAGTAATATTAATTTATGTATCCCCAATCTATTAGCATCAGCAGCAACATATTTTATCTCTGCTAAAAATAGTCAACATTTCAGTTGCGCTAAATAAGTGGACTTCCTTTCAGTCACTTATGCAAATGTTGCTGCAAATCTTTGCTTTATTTAAAGATACTCTGGTTGCAACAACTAGTTGCTGTTTTGTTTCATACGTGATATTTTACATTGGCAAAGCAGCAATCACTTGCTCGCTGTCGGTGATATTCTTTTTTTTTTTTTGTATTTTCTCGAATGATTACTATAATTTATATGCTAATGCGTAAGATGAATGAAGCTATTTTATAACTTCATTAATGAAATTTTTTACTTTAAGTCAAACGTCTCATTTATCATGCGTCTCTGATTAAAATTATGATAGTTTATTATTTTTTATGATATCAATTTTGAATAATGTCATTAAAGAGCATAGAGTGTCATCTTAATGAGTTATATCGTATAGGTTGATTTTTGTATCGGTAGTTGTTATAGTTTAGGATCTTATTAAACCAGGCAACAGCTGGCTTAAATGTAATGCATAAATATTTTTTTCTGGCAATATTTAGAAGTGATAGTCACAGATAAGAATAGATAAGTAACTAGAGTGAACGCTAAAAGACTTGTACTTTTTGGTACTCTTTGGACACGTAATACTTTTTTTTCTATTTGGTACAAAATAGAAAAGCTCATTTATTATCCCTGTTACAATGACAAATGTGAAACGCAAACAAAATAAAAAACACGAACTGTGATATGCTTTTTGCTTTTCTCTTTGTGCTTTATCTTTTTTTCGGCTATGTGACCGCGTATTTTGTTGTTGTTAATTTTGAAAAATTTGTATTTAATTTTGGCAGGCTTAAGGGCAACATATTAAAATAATTTTTACTTTGTGCACATCTACACACAGATCTTTGTAATAGTGTAGAATTCAAGTCGTACTCCATTGCTAACATAATAAAACAAGGAGGACAAATTTTTGTCTTGCGTATTATTATATAGATATGCAGTCTTATGTACTTTTTAAAGCTGAATGCGACTGCGTCCTCAGAATTGTCAATGCACCTGAAGGATTTCGAGATATCCTTGCTTGAAATTAGAGAAAGCGCTGTTTTCAGGATTATGGTTTAGATACAGGAAAAAATAAACATATTTGTTTTTAATGGCATTAAATGGACACACTTTTTCTTATCAAAATATACCTTCGAAATTTTACAATAACGTTCTGGGTTATAATGCTTTGAGGAGTAGGTACTCAGCTCACATGCAGAGGACGAAATATTTTGGGAGCGTGGCATCGCCAATTTTTTACTTCAGAGCCTTCTGCTTACTAGCGCTAACAGATTTCATACCCTGCAGCAGTTTTCAACTCGATTTTTTTATTCCTAGTAATATAATTCCGTCCTTTGTAAGAGGGTTTAAAATACTTTCTCGTAAATCGACAAGTTCACACTAAAAATTATAGTTTACTTTTCTGAGTTTCGTTTCGCTTTAGTATTGATTTTAAACTTTTTTGGTATTAAAGTCCGATCATTTTCCAAAAAAGTTTGAAATTTCTTCCAAAAAAGTTTCAAATATATTCCAAAAAAGTATGAAATTATTTTACTGTGTTTGTAGTTGAGGTTTCTTTACTTCTATGGATGATATCTCGGAAATTCATTATCCAATAGGACAAGTTTCCAGTTATAGTTGGATAGACAAGATTATGGCAATCCGATGCCGAGTTTGAAAATAGCGTTTGCTGGACTTTAAATTAGGGATTACTCGAACCACAGAACTGATAGAGAAGAACGGTTGCTAGATTTGGAATCAGTAAACGCAATATTTCGTTTGGAAAATTCAACAATTTTTACGTCTCCAAGTATTTTACCAGAAACCCAGACCCCATCGAGCAACATTCAACTAGTCACTTACTTTTTTCCAACTATTTCGAATTGAAATACGGTTTATAATTACACATTTTCACTATACAAACATACAAATGCCAATAGGCAGCAATACCGTTAAATATAGAAAATACAAAATTGCCCATAATTTTGTAACTCAGTCAACAATAAATTTCCAAAGCAAAAAAATACACAAAAAGTTCTGCGCACCCCACAACAAGTCAAATGTTCTCAACAACATAATAATGTTGTTGCTAATGATAACAAGTTCGACTAATTACGCTACCAAACTTATAATTTCAAAAAGTAAAAAAAAAATATTAAATAAATAGCGGCAACAGCAATCGAAACTCCAAAGCCCAACCCAGTTCGTTTTACCGTGAACATAAACAACTTGGAAATTAATAACTTCCATGCAAAAAGTTGACTTTAATTACGCTGTCACATTTGTGCGCAACAGCAAGCAACCAGTAGCAGCAGCCTACGCAAAAGGCAATTGCTGACTGTAAATTACAAGCAACTTCATCGCAACTTAAAAAAAGACAAATAAAAAAATTCTAATTATAGTTTTGGTCAATGCAAAAAAAAAAAGAGTCTGCGCTTAGCAACATGTTGCTAGCATGTTGCAAAGTAATGCATTATTTTTGTTCCACATACAATGGCAAGTCAGAAAAAGCAGCAAGCAGCAACATCAATAATAAACAATTATTAGCAATAGAAATAAAGAATTGCAACCAAGTGCAAGCAAGTGCCACGCCCACTAGCGGAAAAGAAAAAATCGCATGCAATGTTTGTTTTTTCACTTGAGGATTCTTATAATTTGCTACAGTTTTATTGCCATGGCCAAATCGATAAAACCACATCAGCAGCAGCAGCCGCAACAAATGCAGTACACGTAACGCATATCAAATTTCTAACAAGCAAAAAAATTCGTCTGAAACCGGGTCCTCTAGAGGGAAATGTTTTGTTTTGGTGTTCTTCTTCTTATCTTAAAGCCTCTCCGCCCCTTTGACTGCGGCGCACACCGACCAAAGCACGTAATTAAGTCATAAAATAGGGTTAAATTAGTATAATTGAAGCTAGACCAGCATTGGATTTGATGCTGCTTTTAGTATGAAATACGTTTGCATTGCACGCATGCGCATCGCAAATCCATACGAGTACACGCCGCGGCCGGCGATGGCAGGTGGAAGCATCAACTGATGCTCAAAAATGATTTTGCTGAATTTTCTCAAATGTTACTTCTCTGTTTGGTTGGGGTTTATTTATTTTGCATGGTTGGATGATTGGCTTAACCCTGGGAGGACTAAGAGGAAAAATATAGACGGAAATAAAATGATATAAAAAATGAAAAAAATATAACGGTGTTTCATGTTAAAGTATTTTCTATTCGAAGGAATTTTTTACATTCGTGCGGAACCCGGGAGATATGGCACTTTTTCCGTTGAACAGCTATAAAACCAGATTTAGAAGAGACTTTTCAAGGAACTAGACAAAACAAAAAAAGTACTTAAGCCATTATAAAAACTATTGAAAATTTATTTTTTCTTTAAAATAAAATCCTTTAAGGTGCCAAATCACCCAAGACTATGGTTGATATAGCACCATATTATGGGTGATTTGGTACCATAGTTGGCTTTTAAGTTTTTGTTGCCAGAGCTGTTACATGTTTTCGTATAAAATTTACATGTTTCATGTGTTTCATCTGGTTCCAAATGGCACCCGAACCATAAAACACTCAGTAATACGGTGGCGTTACTCCTTTTTTGGTATATAATGAATAATAAAAATGCAACGAAACGAATAACTAAGCATTCATCTGAAAACGAAATCACATTCAATTCGGCTTAATTTGATGTTAATTCTAATTCCCAACTTAAAAAAAAAGAAGTCCCGCATAAAAGTTATTGCAGCAACTGCAGTTAAACGAACTATTTATCTGAAAGTTTTTCACTCATCTGAATTACAATGTTTTTATCTTCGAATTCAAGTCCTGAAATTCAAAGGTGCGCCATATCACACGGGCTGCCATACCACCAGGAGTGCCATATCACCAGGGGTGCCATATCATCTTGGGAGCCATATTAACTGGGGTGCCATACCAACTAGGGCGCCAAATTAACTGGGGTGCCATTTCAACTGGGGTCCTATTTCAACTGGGGTCCTATTTCAACTGGGGTGCCATATCAACTGGAGGTGCCATATCAACTGGAGGTGCCATATCAACTGGGGTGTCATATCAACTGGAGGTGCCATATCAACTGGGGTGCCATATCAACTGGGGTGCCATATCAACTGGGGTGCCATATCAACTGGGGTGTCATAGCCACTGGGGTGCCATATCTACTGGGAAGTGGGCTGCCATTTCTCCCGAGTTCACCTAAGAATTAATATAATTTTTACACTTGGAAATGTAATATTGACGCTTTATTAATTTACACTAGCTGAGAATAAAATGTAAAAAATATAAATATACACTTAAGGAGTATATAATATAAACATCTAAATAGCGCAATATCCGCAAGTGCTAAGTGCAATATTTACATTGGAGAATGTATTATTTGCATTTGATGTGTGTCATATTGCTACACTTAATATTCTACTTAAAATATTGATATATTGACGCTTTCTCAATTTAGTATTTTCACTTGCTGTGTGTAAAATGTAAAAAATTGTTTAACACACACTAAATAAGCGTAACATATACACTACAGGAATGTAATATTTATACTTCAATAGCGTTATATCTACAAGAACTGAGTGTAATATTTACTGATGAAGAGTTTAATACTTACACTTGGGGCGTTATATATCAAATCGATTTGTTCAGTATATAAATACATTTGAACAGTAAGGGTGTAGAATTTACACTCAAGAAGTGTAACTTATACATTTATCACTTATTTTTCTAATGAAAGTTGAGTTATTAATGAGAAGTAAAATTAGAAGTTCTACAAAAATATAAATTAGAAAAAAAATGGCAAACAATGCTTCACGGTGCAAGGATTAAATAGATATATATGTACACTTAACTATTTACATGCACCACAGATTTTTTAAAACGTTTTTCCTACAAAATTGTGATACTTTTTTCTTCTATTTCTACTAACAACCTGCGGCTTTTATTTTTCATATTTAACTTTTTAACTAAACAAATAATCACACAGCATACAGCCTTTGTGTATTTTCTTGAGAGATTTTCTTTTTAGAGAAGAAAAAAAAAACAAAAAAATAAAGGTGCAACAAGTGGTGCAACAGCTTGCTTAGAACAAAGGAAAATTCGAAATATCAAATCGCTGTTGATGCTTACTTCCGCGAAGCCACAGTATTCAAATATTTGTGCGCAAACTCAGCTGAAAGAAACTGGGAAACAAGTTGCCACACACAATGGAATGGATTTTTAGCAGTATTATTTTGTTTCTTCAATATTGCCTTCCTATATTTTTCATTATCTGAGTTTTTTATAAATATTACCCTGGGGTTATTCGAAAGATTTGATAACACATTTACACAAAGATGCAGCAAGGAAGCGCGCATAATTAGTTATTGTGCAGAACAGTAAAATAATGTATTTATTATTCGATTAAACAGAGATTAAATTTTATTGTTATTTTTGCCAAGCAGGGTTTTAGTTGAAGGACTTGAAATACATAATAGAGTTATTCACGATCTAGAGTAACGAGCTGAGTAACAGGGTAAAAGTGCACTCAGTTACTCTGAATAGTGAGCATACTCAATACTTTGCACGTATATTTGCTTTTTGTTTCTCAAAATAATTTTAGCTGACAACAAAAAAAAAAAATTTTTAATTGTATATTTTTCTCTCATTCAAATTTTTATTTTTGACGAACGAAAATTGTTTCTCAATCATAAACAAATTCAAACGTTTCTATAGAAATAGAAATAGTAAAAAAAAGGCAAAAGTGTAAGATTATTTTACACTAGAAAATAGCTTGACTAAAAGGGTAAAAGAGCAATAGAGTAACTTACGTATATTTTGTTGTTGGGGTTGTGCACTGTTACCCTGTTACTCTGTTACGCAGGACGTTACTCCAGATCGTGAATACCTCTAATGTTTTGATCAAAAATGTTCAGAGACTCGTTTAACACTAACTATTTCAACGAGCGTTTCTTAAGTATCAGGATTGACTTGTTCCGACACATTTTTATGGTATGTCATTGATGTATGATATAGTATATTATAGATTCAGATGCATAAGGCTTTATCCTCATGTTGATCAAAGACATAGCGATGGAAAACTTTATTAGCACTCATAAAACGATCATATTAATGAGTAATGCAGTACTTAGAAAACCTTTCAATATAGTTATTTTGAAATCACTTAAATCGTACTCATTAAACCATCATATTTATGAGTAAATACAAATATCAATATAACCTTCAGAAAAGAGTCATATTGGAATAATTTAATTATTGCTTACAAAACAATAATTTTTATGAGTAAATACAGAACTCAAAAAACCACCCAAAAAATTATTTTACAAGCATTGAATTAATACCCATAAAATAAGCATATTTGTGAGAAAATTTTTGCAAAAATCCGAAAACCTTTTAAAAAGAGTCATTTTGGAATCATAATTACTGGTGCTCCTCCGAATATATATAATACAAACAAGATTAAAATATGCTACATATATCTACTGTAAAAGCAATTTAGCTATAAGAAAATTGCAAAATTAAAACTTTAATGTAAATAAGTACCTACTTTCTTTTAAACAACAATAACAAGTGCACCATCATGACTGTAAGTAACTTACACCTTGAACCTGAGCGCTAGTAGTTACTACGCGTTCGACATGAAGCAAAGTCGTTGATCTTTATCTTTTTATGTTCCTTTTACATGAAACAAAAGCAGAATTTATCGCAGAAGATGAACGAACGAGCGAACAAAGGAACATATGATGCACATGACCTTTGACATTTCAAGTATTCAATAACAATAAATTAAGAAAAAGGGAGATAAAATTGGCTTCCTGCATTGCCAGTTCAGCGGTGGCGTTTGTAGCTTTCTTATATAACACACTTGGGTCAGTGTTTGATTAAAGTTGTTGCTTTTTAAGCACACACACAACAACGATCGCAATATCTGTTATCTCATAAGGCTTTAGTGCACAATTTCATTATGATTCTATTACATATTTTGCTTTTACTGTGCATGCGCAACTTGACGTTTGCTAGCTATGAGCGCGCATGCAGTGATAAGAGTTGCTGTTTTAGGAAACTGTGTGAGCTAGAAATATTGTATTGAAGTTTTTCATTTGGTTACTTTATTGCTCTATACTTGTAATCACTGCTAGAATCGCCCAATGGTCAAAATTTTACCACAAAGGTATTAAATAATTTTGGTACTTTTCGGACAGTTCTAGTACTTTTTTTTGCTCTTTGGTACAAAATAGAAAAACTCTTTCGTATTCCTGGAACAATGACAAATGTGAAACAAAGAGAATAGAAAAGAAAAATCATGAAGTCAGCTTTTTGTCTTCCTCTTTGTGCTGTATCCTCTTTTCAGTTTTGTATGACCGCGTATTTTGTCGCTGAAAATATTGTAAAATTTGCATTTAATTTTAACCGGCTAAGTGGCAAAATATTAAAATAATTTTAACTTTGTGCACATCTACACACAAATACCTTTTTAATGGTGTATAATTCAAAGTCGTGTTCCGTTTCTAACACAGAAAAAAAGGTAGGACAAATTTTTGTCTTGAGTATCAATATAAAGATTAAAATCCAGAGAAGTGAAAAGATTCGATAAAAAAACTGCTGTAGCTGGAGGAAATAATTTGCTTTCAGCAGAAGAAACAATTGCAATGTCTTAAGGAATCGTCGTCCAGCAATTGGTGATAGAAATATTTTCCAACGAATCTTCCCACCCGTTAGCAACACTCGCAAAAGGAAAAAACAACAACTACTTAATGCAAAAGCAAAAACAAAGAACACAGACGATACTTCCCTACTGCCAGAATATGCACTGCAACTACTACTACAAATTCCAGAAGTTGCGAATGAACGTGCAAATGCAACCGCCTGTGAATGTGAACGACAAAGACGACGACGACGAAGACGAAGAGTGACAAACATTAAATTTCCCGTAACGAAAAACAAATATTCCACTGGGGACAAAAACAACAACAGTAAAAAAGTGACAAAGTTCTTCAGTCACTGACTGACTGAGTGAATGAATGAATGAGTAACGCTGTGCAAACATTAACGGTTTGGCTGCTGGTCAATGCTGCTGCTGTTGCTGTCTTTCTTGCTTCTTTGTACATTAATGCGCGCACAGCTGCAAAAGTAGGAGCAGCAATAAGTAGTATTTCAAGCATTAGTCAATTGTGCGTTTCTGTGGTATCGTCGTCTATTTGTGTTTCCTTTTGGGCTGGTTAGTTGGTTGACCAAATGAAAAGAAGAACAACAGCAGCAGCAGGAGCTAATTTGGTGTGCAAATGCTTAGCAATGCAAATATTTGCAACAGCAATAACAAGTGCTGTAACTGTTGTCAGTCACATATTTACTTTGCTGCTGCTCATTTGACTTTAAACATGACATGACTCTGTTGAAATAGCTGCAGACTTTATTTAAAAAAAAAAAAAAATAATTTATAAGTGTCAATATCCTGTAAGCTATGCGGATTCAGTCATTATTTAAGTAATGACAAGGGTTTAACCAACAAAATTTTCAGTCATAAGTTAACCATTAGCTTAGCTTACAAATTTCATTAAATAACCATTAACTAACAGCCGATGCTGAAAAAATCGAAACCCAGTATTGATTTAAAGCATTTAAAAGCGACATCATTCCTTTGCTATTGGTCCGGCACAAATCTTTATCAGACTGAGCTGGGAGGATATGTATGAACAAATTAGCTTTACATGATCCCTAGCTCTTTCATAAGCATAGTTCTGCGTGAGTCTACACAAAAAATAACTTTCATAAAAAATATCAACTGCTTTTAATTTAATACTTCACACGCATTGAATATCATTTGTTGCTGTACTAACTTGTTCAAATAAACACACTTGTGTTAGTTCTGTTGTTGTTAGCATGTATCAACATGGTCAACAACAATATCGTAGCATACCAATAGCACAAACTGTTTATTTAACCAAAAACATTGTTTGCTTATATTATTTGCCAAATGTTTATTTACACTAAACAGTAAATGTGTTGGCTTTCAAGCGTAAATGGCTATAACACGAATGCCATCCATTTGCCGATGTTTGGTCAAATGGCTAATATTTACATTTCTCAAGGTATGCAGTTGTATAAAGAATTTTATGCGTTAGTGCGTTTGAGTAAATATTATTACATTTCTTGTGATTATTAGAGTTTGATTTGAATTATATTTCATTATAGTGTTATCTTTACCACTACATCATCGTGTACCTCTACCTTTATCTCCATCTCCATCTCCATCTCCATCTCCATCTCCATCTCCATCTCCATCTCCATCTCCATCTCCATCTCCATCTCCATCTCCATCTCCATCTCCATCTCCATCTCCATCTCCATCTCCATCTCCATCTCCATCTCCATCTCCATCTCCGTCTCCGTCTCCATCTCCATCTCCATCCCATCTCCATCTCCATCTCTATCTCTATCTCCATCTCCATCTCCATCTCCATCTCCATCTCCATCTCCATCTCTACCTCTACCTCTACCTCTACCTCTACCTCTACCTCTGCCTCTACCTCTACCTCTACCTCTACCTCTACCTCTACCTCTACCTCTACCTCTACCTCTACCTCTACCTCTACCTCTACCACTACCTCTACCTCTACCTCTACCTCTACCTCTACCTCTACCTCTACCTCTACCTCTACCTCTACCTCTACCTCTACCTCTACCTCTACCTCTACCTCTACCTCTACCTCTACCTCTACCTCTACCTCTACCTCTACCTCTACCTCTACCTCTACCTCTACCTCTACCTCTACCTCTACCTCTACCTCTACCTCTACCTCTACCTCTACCTCTACCTCTACCTCTACCTCTACCTCTACCTCTACCTCTACCTCTACCTCTACCTCTACCTCTACCTCTACCTCTACCTCTACCTCTACCTCTACCTCTACCTCTACCTCTACCTCTACCTCTACCTCTACCTCTACCTCTACCTCTACCTCTACCTCTACCTCTACCTCTACCTCTACCTCTACCTCTACCTCTACCTCTACCTCTACCTCTACCTCTACCTCTACCTCTACCTCTACCTCTACCTCTACCTCTACCTCTACCTCTACCTCTACCTCTACCTCTACCTCTACCTCTACCTCTACCTCTGCCTCTACCTTTACTGCTATTTTGCACGAAATGTTCTCCATGTCGATAAATGCCTCTGATGATGAACTTGTGGTGGTTCCTGAAACGTAGCCTAAATCAGCCGTTAAATTTTCGTTGTTTTTTATACCCTACACCTAGGGTATATTCACTTTGTCCTTCCGTTTGTAACGCAGAGGAGGCGTGGCAGGTATCGAAAAGTATATATATTCAGCGTCACCTCATGAGTCGATATAAGTAGATATGTCGGTCTGTCTGGCTGGCTAGCTATGTCCGTCTGTCTGCTGGCTAGATGTGTGTGGAAATAAATTTTCTGGGAAAACTGATCAAGATAATTCAATGAAATTTGGTATTTTTCACGACAATGCAACCAAAATACAAATAAATACTACGAATTATAAGCGCAAGCTCTAAGAAAACACTGGGCGAGTTCGGACAAGAGGACGTGGCACCTCCCATATAAGTAAAAGCTTCTAAGCGCTATGCTAAGACCGTTTTTTGAGACAATCCAACTAAGTTTCACTAAGTACTATAATTGCGCACCCTGAGCTAAAACTAGACGAACTCGAACAAAAGGGCGTGGCACCTCTTATATAAGCAAAAGCTTCAAAACGCTATACTGAAAACGTTTTTTGAGATAATTCAACCAAATTTCACTCAGAAACTAAGAACTATGAATGCTAGCTCTAAGTAAAAATTGGGTGATCTCGGACAAGAGGGCGTGGCACTTCCCATATAAGACAAAAATTCAAAATACTGCAGTGTATTAATTTTTTGGCCAGGCCAAAAATTACACTCTTACTAGTTTTAACTTACAGGCTTGTAAATCTTGTCTAGATTTTTACAATCATATAAGCCCGAAAATAAATTATAATGACAACTAAAACAAATAAATTTGTCAATTTTGACAAAAACCAGCTACAAATTTGCGTTTTTTATTACAACAAACAAATCTCGCTTAGAAGTCGGATCATCCGGTTTACATTGCAATAACGATTTGTGATGTTGCGATTAAGAAAAATAAAAAATTTCTCCAAACAGTTGCTGTACTAGACATCGTTATTTTCGCATTAAAAATTTTCACTGGAAAATAATGACAAATGTGATTAAAGTTCCTGTCTGTCTATCTGGTATAACTGCGAGCGCCTTCTAAAACGTTTATGTGCTGACCCAACTTGGCCCCCCTCATCATGTAGCCCAAAAAAAAAAAAAAAAAAACCCAACAAGTTTTCTTCAGACAAAATTATGATGTTTGCAATTTTATAGTTAATGGCACGAAATGAGCGACAAGTGGCACCATTCAAAGTTTTACGCTCAAAGCCACAGCCTAAGAAACTTCGTCACCAGCTCAGCAGTGGTTTCATCAAGTTCATTTGCTGCTGTTGCTTGCTCCACTAGCAATAAATAGTAGTAGTTGATCTAAGTTTTCGTCATTAAATGCCTTTTGGCATGCGACTAACCAATTATAAGAAAAACAACAAAAAAACAGCAGTTTTTACTAAGTAAAATGGTATCAAAGTCAAGTCTTTTATTGTGGGTAGAAAGGGTTGCTGGTGCAGACGAAAACGGTAACAAATGTCTGTTGAAAATGACCCTCATCATAATGGCTTTTTGGGCTGAAAAAAACAAGCAACATTTGATGGCCATCTAGAAAATATGACAGCTTTTGCTGTCAGCCGTCCTCATCGTCTTCGTTAGTCGGTGATGATGAACGGGAATATACAGCAGTTAAGAATCTTGCAAATTGCTGCTGACATCTTAATCGGTTTTTTCACATTTCTTTTTTTTTTATGCTGCTGCACTGAATTTGAAACGTAAATACTTTTAGAAAGAACTGTTCGTTTTACTGCTACTTAAATAAAAATGAGAAAAAATAAAAATTGGAAAAGCTTAGCAAGCAGCAAGCCAATTACCAAATGATTCCACTTGTATTGTTGTGATCTATTTTTGTAGCACCTGTGTTCATCAAAATCATAGTTATCGTACCATTAGCATTTAAATGAAAGTAATTTACTTGCCATTAGGCTTTTGTTAGCTGGCTGAAGTGTTAGTAAGCAAGCAAATAGTTACGAGTCAGAAATAGAATGTTTTTATATGGAAAGTTACAGGAAAAGGCTTCTGACTAAGTTGGCGGTAGCTACTGCAAACTAACCAAACTCAACAATTTAATTGATACGTTGCGGATCAGTATTTTAATAGTCGTATTTACTACTTTACTGGAACTCTTTCTACTTTTAGCTTTTCACTCAAAGTTAAGTGTAGAAAAAAACATTAAGAAAAAGTAATTTTCAATTAAAACTAACGGTACATATATATTCAAATCGTTAATATTTTACTTTAGCGCTTTAGTTTGAGCAGACTGAAATAAAGACAGAATATTTTTTATTACTTAAGCCAGCTGGCTGCATTTTGAGACGGTACTACTTAGAGCATCACACTTTTAGTGTGGACTTTAAGCACTAATAGGCGAATACTGGCAGCTTGTAACGATTTTTAACATCACTTTTATTAGCATCAAAATTCAATTTGAATGTCTGATTAGTGTTAAACCATTAACCAGACATTGAGGAAACGATTCATTTAGTAGGTACATCAATAACAATAACCTATACATTAATACGCAAGACAAAAATTTGTCTAACCTTTTTTACTATGTTAGAAATGAAGCACGACTTTGAATTATACAATATTAGAAAGGTATTTGCGTGTCGATGTGCACAAAGTTATATCTATATATTAATACTCAAGACAAATATTTGTCCTACCTTTTTTACTATGTTAGAAATGGAGCACGACTTTGAATTATAGACAAATATAAAGGTATTTGTGTGTAAATGTGCACAAAGTTAAATCTATGTATTAATACTCAAGCCAAATATTTGTCCTCCATTTTTTACTATATTAGAAATGAAGCACAACTTTGAATTATACACCACTAGAAAGGTATTTGTGTGTAAATGTGCACAGTAGTTCAAATTATTTTAATATTTTGCCATTAAGCCAGCTAAAATTAAATGCAATTTTTTCAATATTAACAACGACAAAATACGCGGTCACACAGAGCTGAAAAGAGGAAACAGCACAAAGAGAAAGACAAAAAGCTATCATTTGCACTCTTCAATATGTTCACATATGTTATTTCAAGATATCTCGATTTTTCTTAAAATTTATCAAGTTTCCGTAATTTTTCGTTTCGGCAACATTTTCAATAGTTTTCAAGATTTTTTGGGTTTGGTCAAGAATTTTAAAATTTTTTTAATTTGTCAGAATTTTAAAGATTAGTCAACATTTTCAATATTTTTCGAATTCGTCAACATTCGCGAATGAAATAAAATTGTAAATATAATTTTAACGATGCTTTAATTATTTTTTTTTACTATTTTTCGTCGTTACTTTGTATGTTACTTTTAAAATGTTATAATTCTTGATTTAATTTATATTATATACTAGAATCGCTCAATGGTCAAAATTTGACCAAAAATTTATTTTTTACTTTTTGGACAGTTTTAGTTCTTTTTTTGCTATTTGACTCATTTATCATCCCCAGTACAATGACAAATGTGGAACAAAAAGGAAATAAAATCATGTAGTCAGTGTCAATCAGCTTTTTGTCTTTCTCTTTGTGCTGTTTCCTCTTTTTAGCTCTGTGTGACCGCGTATTTTGTCGTTGTTAATATTGAAAAATTTGCAATATGTATTTTGATATATCAAAATTTTTCGACTTTTTCAATATTTTTACACATTTTTCGATTTTGTCAACATTTTCAAAATTTTTCGAATGAGAATCATCAATTTTTTCGAAGGAAATTTAAATCCTTTGGTGTGGTGCAATAAAATTACATTTTTGTGCGTTAAACACTTTCAGAGATATGACGGAATTTTGTCAAGGGCGTGGCACCGCCTCTTTTTTGCAAATGAACATTATTTGCGTCAGAACTCTTAATACATATACCAAATCTCATAGTTGTCCGTTATATATTTTCAGAGATATGATGAATAAATTTCTTTGGGGGCGTGGCACCGCCCACTTTTTCACTGAGAATTAATTGTCTTAATTCACTTTACACATGAACTAAATTTCAATTATCTGCGTCAAGTAATTTCAGAGGTAAAACGAATTAATTTTTAGAAGGGCGTGGCACCGCCTACTTTTTTAGCCTATGACCTAGCGTTTTCTTATACTAAAATACTGCGAAAATTTTATTCAAATCGGTCGCATTTTTATATAGTAGATTTTTTGTCAGGATTGACGCTAGTTCTCCAGATATCCTTGCTTAAAACTGTATTTTTGCTGTTTTGAGTCATTTTTTTGGTAACGACACTAAAAAGCCACAAGCTTTCTGATTAAACTTTACTTTTCACTTTTTATACCCTACACCCGGGGTATATTCACTTTGTCCTTCCGTTTGTAACGCAGAGAAGGAGGCGTGGCAGATATAGAAAAGTATATATATTTTTGATCAGCGTCATCTCCTGAGTCGATGTAGCCAGGTCCGTCTGTCTGTCTGTCTGTCTGGCTGGCTGGCTGTGCGTGGAAATACATTTTTTAGGAAAACTGAGCAAGATAATTCAAGGAAATTTGGTACACTGCCTCTGTTGTCTAAGTTAGCTCGTGGGATTGAAAATGAGCAAAATCAGTCAACGACAACGCCTACCACCCATTAAAAAAATATATTCAACATGAACTTTAGGAGTATTTTCACGACAATGTAACCAAAATACACATTTAAAGTACGAATTATAAGCGCAAACTCTGAGCAAAAACTGGGCTAAATCGGACAAGAGTGCATGGAACCTCCCATATAAGCAAAAGTTTCAAAATGCTATACTGAAAGAGTTTTTTGAGATAATTCGACCAAATTTAACTCAGACAATAAGAGGAGAGCGTGGCATCTCTTACATAAGCCAAATTTTCAAAATACTGCAGTGTAGGGTATTTAATGTTTGGCCAGGCCAAAGGTTACACCCTTCTAATTGGATGAATACTTTTCAAGTTATCAGTTACTGAATTACAGGTTTATTGACTCAATACAAAGAATAAAGCTAAAGAGATGCCACAACTTTAATCGATGATAACTCGGAAAGTAAGGATCTAATTGGAAAAGTCAAGAGGTAAGGTTAAATGAGGAAGGGTAGAGCTATCCGTTGCCATCACAATAAATCAATTACGCTGTTTACTGCAAGTGTGATATAACGTCAAATAGGCCTCAAAACAGCTATTTTCGCAACTTTAAGCAGGGATGTATTGAGAACTAGAGTCTATTCGGCGAAGCTGATCAGTGTTGCCCTGTATAATCTATTCGTTTTTTATTATGTCAGTGAAAACAAAAATAAAATAAATGATTAAAATAACAAAAGCTCTCATTAAATATTATGAGCAAATAATTTCGTTTAATCACAACAAAATTCTACTGCTTCTTGAAAGCGAAATCAATCGTCCCTTAATTGTTTCTAAATAATTGCCCAATTTTCCTAGAAATTACAAAAAAATCAGAACCCACCAAGGAATGCAATTTGAATGCAAACAAAAGAATTGAAAGCAATTATGCTTTTAACAATTGAAAAGGAGGCAACAGCAACAGCAGCAGCAGCAATGGAATTCAATTGTCAGCAATTTGCACGCCAATGCCAATTTAGGGAGAAATTTTTTGAAACTCCCGCTATGGTTGGTAGCCAAAACAAAAGATAATAACAACAAAAACTTAAGGAAATACATAAAGAAAACAAAGCAAAAAAGAAACAATACAAAAACACAAAAACAACAACAGTTTAACTGAAAACGCAAAAATGCAGAGAAAAGACGACAACGCAGACGGGCAACAATTATATAACTAACTGCACATAAAATGACGGTATTGTTTTGCCCACAACAACATGACTCAACATAGAATGCGATCGGCAGCAACAATTGACGACAACGCTTTAGTTCAATGATCGATGGCGATGGCGATGACGATGATTCCAAGTGAAACTCCACAGCTCAAGTGTAAGCAAAAGTAGGAGGCAACACAAGGGCAAAGGCAAAGGCAGGGAGGGCGGAGGCCAAAAGAATTTTCAAGTGTCGACGACGTTGATGTCGATGATGGAAATGACTACAAGCGTACAAGGTAAAGAGTAAAAGTGTCATGTGTCAAAGGCAAGCTGCAGCTGGTGTAGCCAACATAATTGCGGATTTAGGAAGAGTTCTGCAGCAGCAAAAAGAATTTTCTCAAAGTATGAGAGGCATAAAGTAAACAAAAAAAAGAAACAATGAAAAACGTGTGAATTATCGTTTGAATTTTTGCAGTAACAAACACACACTTGCAACATGCAACAGCAGTGCATTGTTGCCGTTGTAGCGGTTTTTATTTTGCTGCAGCTTAACTTGCTGTTGTTGTCAGTCAGCAACAATAATGATTGAGATTTCTATAAATTTTATGCTGCTGCTGTTGCTATTGACAAGCGTTAATTGGTCTGCAATGTAAAAGTCGTCTACAGCGTGAAGTTGGTGGTTTTGCTTCTTTTTTCTGCAGAAAATCAGCATAGAACCGTTGTGGCGAATTTCACAGCAGCAAAGTTCACTGTGGAAAATGTCGTAGGTAGTGAGAATTTTCTTTTCTTTTTCTTGATTTATATAGAATGAGAGTAACAGTTTTCTTTAATCACAATATAACAAGTACTTAACGTTTTAACGGCACAGCTAATGACAGACAGCAATTTACAAATTTTGAATTTAGCGGAGCATATTACTCGTAAAAGATTTAAAAAAAAAAAAAGTTTTTAGTTTTACATGTCATCAAAGCATTGACATCATGACAGCCACCGTTCGAAAGAAATCAAAAATTTTAACATTCAAAGTTATCAAAATGGAGCTCTATCAATTCAATTGGCAGTCAGACAAGTAATGAAGGAAAAAGTCCAAAAATATTGAAAAATGTCGAGGCGAAAATTTACAACATATTGCCAAAAAAAAAAAAAAGAAAACAAAAAATTATTGGTAGCAGTCGAACCATTTGAATAACCCCGAAAAGGCCTACACAGTAAAAATTTTTGTGAAATTTTAAAACAAAAACTACTTATATAAAACAAAAAATGTCGAACAAAGTATTAATTTTTTACTATTTTGGAATAAATTTTATACTATTTTGGAATAAATTTCATACTTTCTATTTTGGAATAAATTTTATACTATTTTGGAATAAATTTCATACTATTTTTTAATAAATTTCAAACTTTTTTGAAAAAAAGGAAATCACAAGTAGTTTGTATGAAAAATACATAGCAGTGTTAGCAAGTGAAATAAAGAGCCGACAAAAGTCTACAAATAACATTTTGTATTGCAAAATATTGAAAAGAGCTGAAAGGAATCGTAAATTAAATTTAAATGTCCCAAAAAGTATCGAAAAAGTCATCGAAAAGTTAGAAAGATTTAGACTATATTCTGGACCAAAGTTTTTATGCCTGATATTAAAACCAATAGAAAACTTTTTTATGCAACCTAAGTTGTGTTTTTTTATTGAATATGTTGAGAATCATAAAACATTTCTATTAATGAATTTAATTTAAGTTTTATTTGACACAAAAAAAATTGTTCGATTACACAAGCACACACACAAAAAAAAGGCAAGACCCAGAGGGTACATCTCCAAGGCCCCATGTATTGGTAGCACAGGGGCCTCATAGAACCCCCTCTAATGGTGTTAAAATTTGACGTTTCATAAAAATATGAAATGGATATTAAATTTTTCGGTTTTTTGGAGTTGTTAAAAAATTATTTCAACAACCAATTAACCCCTTAGCACCCCCCTTAAACCACCCGAAGGGTTGAAATTGGGCTTTTTACAAGAGTTAAATATGTATGTGCATATTTGGGTTTTTTGGTGAGCAGAAATCAAGTTCAACGTTAAAAAAATAATTTCAGTATCACAGGTATTTCCTAAAACCCTTGCAAGGTGCTGAAAATTATACTTCTTATAAAAATATAAAATATATATCAATTTCTAGGTTTTCTGGTGCTCTTAAACCGAATATGACGTTAAAAGATGATGAGAGCTAATGGGTTACTTGGTGTTTGCAATAATTTTAAAGCATTATTTTCAGTTTCAGAGCACCAAAAAACCTAAAAATTGACACACATTTCATATTTTTATGAAACGTGAAATTTTGACCCCATTGGAGGGGGTGTTAGGGGTTTCCTGTGCTACCAAAATTATTTTTTTTCGTCAACTTCTGTTCCGGCCCAACAAAAAAACCTACAAATATACATTCCTTATAAATTTTTACAAAAAGCGTTATTTCGTCCCTCTTGGGGGGCTATAAGGGTGCTCCAAATTATTTTTTGATATTATTTTCGCATTCAGAGCAACTGAAAACCTAGCAATATGCACACATTTCAAATTTTTAGAACAAGCAAAATTCTAACCACTTAGGGGGTATTGAGGGGACTCTGGCGGGAAAACCAAAATTTTTTTCTTTCTAAAAATACCATTTTCGGGCTCAGCACCCCCCAATACATGGGGCCTGGGGGATGTACATTCTGGGTTTTGACTTTTGTTTTGTATGCCTGTATTTTCATTAAACGAATGTTTGTTGATTCTACTTCAAACTAAGGGCATATTAATACGAGAAGAAGAAAATTTTTCAAAAGTTTATGAATTTTTTGTACACAATGCATTTCTTGCACGCAAGAATTGGAACTATTTTTCGACATGTACAAAACTAAACTAAATCCATATAATAAATTCTATTATGTTTACATTACAGTTCGCCCACGATATTTATTTTGGCTTCATAGAAACTTTTCTTTGCCACAAAACCAAAATAGGCCAAACAAACAATTTTTATTGGATTTTGAGTTTACACAAATGTTTATTTCTTTTAATGTTATACGATTCCAACGCATTCTTTCGCGTTGCTGGTGATTTAATCAAAATATTGTTCATACAAGTCAACTGTTTATTAACTCGAAACCACATTGCTAGATTTTTTGTTTGTTTACGATTTGAATTCATTTGTTATTTTGATTAATTTAATAAGATTTTTATGAATACAATATTATTTTTATATGTATTTAATGAAACGTATTAACAGATTTAAAAATTTAACATTTATATTTGCTAATAAACTAAAAGCATAATTTATTTTTACTTTTCTTACAGCTCTGAAAATTTCAAACTTTTGGTAAGCATATTCACAAATTCTTTAACTTTCAACATCATTCTTAAATATACATAATGCCCCATAACTGCAGCTCTAACGAAAGCAAAACTGCGCCTTGCAGTAAAAAACAACTTTCTCATATACCAAATCAAATACCTTAAATTTTCCGTAGGCGAAAAATACTAAAACTTACGAGAAAAAAAGAAAAACTTTTAAAAAAAATATAATTTCTATACAAAGGGAAATTCATATACAAAAAATATCTCTTGATCAAGATCATCGATCACTAAAAAGAGATGATGCTCAACAACGCCGCAGTACAGTAATAAAATCTGGCATCAATCAATTGTGTCTGTCTGTTTATGGTATAATATTCCATGTGTCCGTCCGTTTGTTGTCCCTCAGTGTATGTTTATCTTTAATATACTAAGCATATCAAAAGCAACAACAACAGCAACAGAAAAATAATAACACTTAGTACCACCAACATTGGCGCCAATTTGTTATTTGTTGCTTTAAGAGATGACGTTGCTGCGCGCGAAGGAGACAACCAAGCAACATGCATACAAAAGCAGCAGCAGTGAAGTTGCAACAAAAATGAAAATACAAAAAAAAAGAACTAACTGTAACCAACGGAACAGCGGAAGGTGTTGTTGATGATGATGATCATCATCATCAATGTTGCTGTTGTTGGTGTCGCGTTTGCTGCTTATTCAGAATCGCTGGTGTGAAGCAATTTAATATCACTTTTCAATAAACGAAAGTTAAAGGTGAAGTGTAAATACAAAGTCGTCGTCGGGGCCTAAGTGGAGAAAACTCTCTTCTTCTTCTGCTTCTTCCTAGTAAAATTATAACTGTATTTTGAGTTTGGAATTTGATTGTGCGGTTAGTTGGTGTTGACTTGGCTTGCTTGGTTAGTTGACTTAATGTTGGTTCGTCAAATCGTCGTAGTGTCGGTGGTGTTTTTGAGATTTTAGTCATAGTTTTCTTTTTCGTTGTACGGTGCGCATCAAGAATGATGTAGCTGCGGTGAAGTTTTGTGATTATTTTAATTTTTTGAACTCCAGGTGATGTGAAAATCATTTCTGTGTATTGGATTATTGCATATTGAAGATTAAGGTATATGCATACACAAGCATAAATGAATATGATTGAAAGTATATACTTAAAATTAAAGGTCTAAGAAAGTGTAAGGGAAAAATGCTGAACTGAAGATCTGTCCTCATTTTATTGAGACTAACTAATGATCATACCAAATGCGGATAGCTTTTTTTGGTTATCAAAATTTTGGCTTTGTTAGAATTGCTTTTTCATAAATTTTTCGAATTTTTGCAGATTTAAAGCAATATTAACTAAACGAATACTTTTTCGGTAATGCAAATCAATATTTTTTGTAGAGCCTGCTATTTTTCACAAAAGAGATTGTAACACCTTTTATCGTTCGACTCATCGTTTTCATCAAAAACCCTCATAAATGATAAGTAAGTAATTGAAAACACACGGAATTCGGAACAGGCCTGATAGTTTAATTTTAAAACCAGAAAGTATTTTGTAGAAGAAAGTAAAAAAAAAATAATTTTAAACTATTTTGGAATAAATTTTATACTTTTTTGGAATAAATTTCAAAAATCGGAACTTAACACCAAAAAAGTTTAAAATCAATACTAAAAAGAATTAAAAGTAAGAAAAGTAAACTATAATTTTTTTGATGTGTACATAGTTTTATTAAAATTAAGTTTTTCGTATATCAAAAGCATTAAGACCAACATTGTAGGTAATATTATTTTCAATGGCAGTTGGCAAAATGCCAAAAAAAACAAACGCAATTAATACGTAGTAGCAACAGCAAATAGTAGTAAACGGCACCAAAAGCTGCAGTTAATTAACTTCCAAGAACTGATGTTGTCACCACTATTGGCGTGGTGAGTCCATTTATGTCAAAATTGTTATGGAAAGATAACACAATGAAATTTTTTTCTTTCAAGTTTTAACTTGATGTTGAAACAACTTCTGCACCTTTGATGCAGCACTAACATTTTTCTAAAAAAAAAAAAGCATGAGAAGAATTTTTCCAATGTGCAAAAGTGGCTCTTTCTCAGTTTAGTGTTCTTTCTTCAGCTGCTGCTGTGGGATCGTATGTGTTGAAATAAAAATTAATGACAAACATTAAAAAATTAGGTCAACCGCATTTGGAGAAATAATTAAAATTTTAAATTTCTTAATTGGACAACACACATAAAGTGCAATAAGGAGTTACAATGCAAAAACACTCGGCGCAGTTGGATTGGAGGATTTAGGTTAGTGCTATTTATGGATACTGTGATTTTTGCCACGTTAGTAGACAAGTTGTATTGTAAATACAAGTTTCTTGCACTGAATAAGTAAAGTAAATGATTTTTAAGGAAACTTAAAGAATTTTACGAAATTATGTATCCATTTCTATATTTTTATATCCAATTAGTTTCAAAAAAGGTGTGCGATACTATTTTTTATATTTTTTTTTTTTTTATTTTTCTCTATGCACAAAAATATACCACAATCATCAGCGTATAAATAAAGAGATCTACTTTTTATGCTAAGTATTGGCATAAAATTGTAATAAAAAATAACGAAGTTCCACTTAAGATCGAAAATTGATTGAATACGGAAAATTCAAAGGCAACCGTAAGAAGACACATATATACATATGTTTACAAAGGAACCCATTAGGAAAATACTGCACGGTCACTTTTTAGTATGGTCCAATACCTAGCAGCCATTTCGAAGCTAAATTGGATGTGTAACAAACAGCTTTAAATAATAATATATTTTTTTTTGTTTTTTAATCAAAAAAAAAAAAATTTTTTTTTTTTTTTTCTGATCACAAAAACCTGTCAAATAGCAATTTTTTCCATTCAGCTTGTGTCCGTTAGAACTTTGTAATTCTCGCTGCCCGTAGATTAGTAGAGTCTACTTATGTTTAGTATCGGAAAAGTGGCAATGGAACGAAAAGGCAAAAATTACCACAAATTTTTATTTGAGAGGTTTGACAGGTTTTCGCATTTTAACAGTATTTTTGGCAGGAAAGTTTTCTCAGACGTAATCATAAGAGACTGAGCATTAAAAACAGATGTAACCTGCTAAAAGCAGGAAAATTGGTCACATACAAAAACCTGTCAAATGGTAATTTTTGGAATACTTTCAATCAGTTTATGGTTCGATTTCAAGCAGTAATAAAACGAATGGATCGAGTTTTTAGTTAAAATTTAAATGTGGCCGAAAGTATTTTAAAATTGCTATAACTAACGAGTCTCACGGGGAAAAGTGCCTAGATCTTTTTTATGGAGAGTGATATGTTCTTCAAGTAATTTTTATTATATGTAAAAAATGTACCGTTTAGGAGTTACGTATTATTGGACTTTTTTGCTTACCCCCTTAAACCCCCGCAAGGGGGTTAAGACTATTTTTTATCGTTGAACTTGATTCCTGCTCACCAAAAGACCCAAATATGCACACACATATTTAATTCTTATAAAAAGCCCAATTTCAACCCTTCAGGGGGCTATAAAGGGGCTCAGCGCTCTCCAATACATGGGGTCTGGGGGTGTTCTTTTTGGGTCTTGACGTTTTTTTTTTTTTTTTTTTTTTTGTGCCTGTGTTAATTGAGTGAAAGTTAGAGCACTTAAATACGTATTTGAGTTAAATAACTTATTTACTCAATACTTATACCGAATAAATTATATTTCATTTAAGGAAATTCATTCCTCATTCTTCTTCATTTATAGTTACAAAACTAAATGTCACCACTCGTAACTTTTCCCTAATGGGTTCAAACACATGGGATAATGAAAAGAACGCTTGCCTATAGGATTGAGATTTACTTTATGCATGCAAATGAAAATAAAAATTCTAGAAGAGGTAATGGAAAAAATAAAAGAAAAAATTAAAGACAAAAAGCAAAAGGGTATATTTTTCACTTAAAACAACAACAGCAGCAGCAAAAAAAAAACCTTAAACAACAACAATTTCAAGAGCAAACAATGCAAATCAGCAACTAAAAACAATTGCTGCTCTGGCGGGCAGCATGCAACTTAACCATGGTTTTCATAGTTCATAGCTTTTGCTATATGGATGAATAAATGCAGTCAATGTTGTGTGTGAGTGTGTGTATTGGTTTTGTTGCTTAGCATGTTACCAACAAATAAACATTTAAATTTATGAGTTTGAAAATGAAAAAAAAGAAAACAAAAAAAAACGTTTATTTACTTTGCTAAGACAAACAACGAAACGAGAGAGAAAAAATTATTGAGAAAATGCGCAAAGACTCATGGTACGCAAACAAAAGAGCCCTATGTTTTGTCCAGTGAGTCTGTCAGTCATTCAGTTAGCCAGAGCACTGTGTGGTTTATTTGAGCAAATTTTTCGTTTAGTTTAAATGAAGCTTGGCATCAAGTACCAAAAACTATTTGCTCATATTTGAGCCTGCTGTATTTCATGGGTTGGTTTCCTGTAATAAAACTTTATGTTGCATCATAGTACCTACTCGGTGGAAAGAAAATTTGTAGTTTGTACCTAGTTGTTTGCCTGTAAAGCTACAATTATTTTAAAAAAAGAAACCTTAGCTTTTCGAAGAAAAAAAAAACGTTTTCTTAAATTATTAAGTAGAAAACAAAACAAAATGGCAAGTTTTTTCAGATAATTTATTATGTCAAATAAAATTGTGGAGGTTTGTCTATATAATTGCCTATAAAAAGACACCATATGAAAATATAAGCAACGCGACACTCATGACTGTGACACTCTTGACTGCGACACTCATGGCTATGACATTTATGACTGTGACACTCATGACTGTGACATTTATGACAAATTCTTATTTTTATATAGTAAAACCTATAATTGATCGCATTTAAAAGCGCATTTAAAAAAAAAAATTCTTTATTCACTTAATATTTAAATTAAATGGCGAAATAATTCTTTTGTTTTAGTATCAGATTTCTTGTTTTTGTAAGAAATTTAATGGTCGATGGCAGAACATTTTTTTGTTCTTTTTGTTGTTACATCGTTTAAAAGTACCCCAGCCGACTGTGACACTCATGACATTCTGCCAGTTCTTTTTTCTTTCCGATTTTCTCAAATCACATTTAAAAATTTTATATTGAATATTATCAAAAAATTATTTATTTTACATAAAACGCTTTAAGGAAAGGAAAATTGAACATCGGTAATATAGTTCTTAGACAAAGGATACGAATATTACCTTTAATTTTTAATGGCCCATGTATGAAGAAAAACACGCCAAGTGTACCAGCTGAAAAATTTTTTTGTCACCGATTTCGCCCAAATTTGGTAGTAGGTATTGCAGTTTTAGTGTGCAAGATTAATAATTAATAATGTCCTTGTATCAATCGTTGTTTAAACACAGGGTGTTGAAGTTGGTGTTTTTTTTTTTTTTTTGTGATTTTCAAAGAAAGTGTGTTTTATCAAAAATCCATAGCTTACGTCAAACTTTGTAAATTGACAACTGCACGTAACTTATCGTAAATCACGTTATTCAGTTACTATCACGTAATAAGGAAAATAAAGGAGTCAGAATTTTCGAAATAAAGCCATTGATACTTGTAAAATATACAAAAAAAATTTTTGTCACGTAATTAGTAACCTTTTGTGAATGGAGTGATGTAATTACGGCATATGATTTTCTCTTTCAAAACTATAAATAAATGTTTACAATATGAACAATTCTCTAACAAATTTCGGAGATGCAATGATAAAGGCACCTTACGAAAAAAGTGTACTGGGCATTAAATGCTTAGAAACTTCTAAGGAATACGGGTGAATTTTTTGGAAAGTTTTAAACTTTTTTTTTTTCTGACCGATTTAAAAAAATTTCAAAAATAAAATTCCAAAAAAAAATCCACACGTATTTCTTCAACGATTCTAAGCATTTTATGCCTAGTACACTTTTTTCGTAAGGTGCTTTCTTCTTGAATAAAAAAGACATTTTGTCTATCGCGGGCGTGCACAAGCCAAAAACTCTTATTTAGTGACCGATTCTCGCATACCATTTTCAAGCTTATAAATTGGTCTTTAATTAATTGTACTTTTAAAAAAAATTTAAGAGTCAGTGTAGAACAAAAATGAGAGAACTATGGCTCGCCTACAACAAACACAATATTTCATTTTTTTCCAAATTTCTTGGAACTACAACACCCATGAAAAAATGTGTTTTTTTTTTTTTTTTTTTGCAACCACCAAAAAACAACAATAATGACTGATGAAACAATTCTTTGCATCAACAATGATTCCGATCGTATGAAAAAGAAAAACAGTATTTCGTGGGTGTTGTAATTCCGAGAAATTTTTAAAAATATTGAAATATTGTGTTTGTAGTAGACAAGCCCAAAAAAAAAAAAGAAAAAATTTTCGTGGGCATTGTAATTCCAAGAAATTTTGAAAATCTATTTATTAATACGCAAGACAAAAATTTGCCCTACCTTTTTTACTATGTTAGAAATGGATCAGGACTTTGAATTATACGCCATTAGAAAGGTATTTTTGTGTAAATAAGCACAAAGTTAAAATTATTTTAAAATTTGGCATTGAGACAAGTAAAATTAAATGCAAATTATTCAATATTAACAACAACAAAATACACCGTCACACAGACAAAAAAGCTGACTGGGATGATAAATGTGCTTTTCTTTTTTGTACCAAATAGCAAAAAAAGAAGTACTAAAACTGTCCAAAAAGTACTAAAACTATTTAATTCATTTGTGGTCAAATTTTGATAACTGGGCGACTCTAGTAAAAATTAAATACGAATAATGTTAATTGATGATTATTTTTATTTTTGTTTCATTTGATTTATTTAATATCAATTACACAGGTTTACAAAAAAAAAAATGTCATGGCGTTTTGACCAGAATATGTGTTTCCTAGGGACATTGACGTCCTGAATCCGAATCCGGGGTCCGTTTTTTTCCAGAACGTCTGAAAAAAAAGATTTCAAGGTCATATGGAGGTCAAAATGGGGTTCATGTGTCGTTTACTGATAAATTCGCTAAAATTCTGAAACTAATTTTTAATCATTGAGCTCTTAGGCCTTAAAAAGAATATGTGATCAAAAAGGGAATCTCGGACCCAGTTTCGGAGATGTAGCCATCGAAAGATCAGAATATATATCTCCTATGAAAACGGCTCTAAGTTGGGAGCCCCTGGATGGATTTGAAAAATATTGGTGTCATATGAAAGGTATTTTGTTGTTGTTGTTATTGTTGTTGTTGTTTTTGTTGTGGTTGTTGTTGCTGTTGTTGTAATTGAAAAATTTCACAAAATTTCAAAAAAGCTCATATCTCGAAAACTATGAATCCAATTGAAAATATTTTCAAAACATTTTTATAGGCTGTCAAAATACCTTTCATATGACATCAACATTTTACAAATTTATCCAGGTGTTCCCAACTTATAGCGGTTTTTATAGAAGATATATCCGGATCTTCCGATGGTTATATCTCCGAAACTAAGTCAGAAGCACCCTTTTTGATCACAGATTCTTTTAAAGGACTAAAAACTCATTGATAAAAAATTGGTTTCAGAATTTTAGCGAATTTATCACTAAACGACACATGACCTTGAATAATTTTTTTCTAGACGTTCTGGAAAAAAACGGACCCCGGATTCGGATTCAGGATGTCAAAGTCCCTAGGAAACAGATAGTCTGGTCAAAACGCCATGACATTTTTTTTTTTTTTGTAAGCCTGTGTTATTTATAAAGAAGTTAAACTTAATTTGCCATGTTTTAAAAAGCACTATCAATTTCGCTGGTACAGCTGAATAAAGTCCAAATATTTTTTGTCTTTTTCATACTTCAATGTACAGTTTTGCGTAGACTCTGTGTCTACTCTTCTTTTTGCATCATCATAAAACATGATAATTTTCTCATGATCTGTTACCAATGGAAATTGCAAAATCGCCAGTTATATTAGCATTAAGATTTCTTTTTATATATAATTTCTAAAAAACCTTTTACTTCCGGTAAGCGCCAAAGCAAAACTTCTATTAATTTAGCTTAAGCGCGTCATATGGAAAAAGCAATAAAGAAAATCTAAACATTTTTCATTGCTTACTTTATAATTCATTTGAACCTACACATAATTGAAGGTAACCCTCTATCCGGCTGGAGCAGCAGCAGCTGCATGCGATTTGCGTAATGCAACTTGCACTTTATGTATGATAATTTTTAACATCACTGTTCTTGGCATTTTCGCAATTTACATGTGTGTGAAAAACCATATGCTGACGATGTCCAAAATGAAAAGTGATGCTTTTGAACTTTAGATGAAGGAAAAAAAGTGCAGACACAGCAGTGAGGTAGTTAACAACAAAAGGAAAAGGTAACTGAATACAAAAGTTTCAAGTAGCTAGATATTCTTTTGGTTAAAGGATTGAATTATTAAAAATGTTGCTTTAGAACTTCCGTGAAGCCCGCAGTTTGCGATTACTTGCAAAAAGATTAATTTAACATGCACTATTTTTTTAACAGAAAATTTTAAGCTTAATGTGCTCTTTAATAGCTACACATAGTCTTTTAATATTTTGTGTTACCACAACAGAAAATCAATTTCATTTGACTTAAGGTTACATCTATGCAAATATGTTGAAAACGCATGGAGCTAATGTCATCTCATTAGTTTAAGCACCATTTAAATAATGACTGATAAATGTTAATGATATCGGGAGTAACTTAATTCACTTAACTGCCCCACACATATCAGCCCTGCGGTGGCTATGAAACTAAACGAGATGCTGATAAAATGATGCGCGTACTTGGAGTTTTTTTGTTGCTTTTCCAAACAAACAAAAAAGGACCCAACCTAAGCTAAACGAACCTAAATAGTTAAAATCAAAGCCAAACCCACCTCGTTTTGTTTAACATACTCCATTTGAAATAGCAACAACTTGTTAGCGTTGTTTTTTTTTTTTTTTTTTTTTTTTTTTTTGTCAAAGTACTTTAAACAAATCTTGAACTTGGTGGTTCTAAGAGTTTCTTGTTGTTGTTGTTGCATGTTGACCATTTGTCGATCCACACCAGCACCATCACTACCACTACCACAACCATTACGAAGAAGCACAATTTCCACTTAAAACTCCAACCAACTGGAACACTTCCAGTGAAGAAAAATGAAAATTCTTTGTGTGTTTTTTCACATTTGGTATGCAAAAACCTTAACTCTTAGTGCCACAGTGCACACACATTTTATGCTTCGATGTTTCAGATAATCTCTTTGGTTATTGGTGGTGCTGGAACTCGAGGAAATACCAGAGCATCACACACACATTGTGCAGTGTTACCTTATTTGAGTTTATTGTATGTGGTGGGTACCATATTCAAAAAGCGTTGTTATCTGACTTTATTCAACATTTTTAACCATGTTGTTTTTTTCGCTGCTTTACAACAGTCAGTTTATTTAGTTAGTAGAAAATTTTCAAGATATTTCATTAAAGATAATTGCATTTGCATCAATAAGCCCATAGAAATATTGTTAGATAAATTAGAGGAAATTCTAATGGTATTTCTAATGAAGTTGGTAAACAGCATAACAACGATTTTGTTGCAGTGCAGCACAAGGTAATTTCTGAAGGAACTTTTAGCGTAGAGTCCAAATTTGATGCCAGTATTGTCCCAACAGCTTTAGGTTTTGGGTTGTTTGAGCTTAAAAATCTTTTTTTATTTATTTTGCATCACGTACACAGCAAATAGTTTGGGTTTAAAATTCAAACCAAATTGGAATGCATACATATCCACACGAAATTTGGTATAAAATCTATGCTTCAATTTGGTAAACAAACCGTTTATGCATTTTCGTATAAAATGTATACACAAAAAGTATTAAAACAATTTAAACTATTTTGGTTCAAATTTTATAGTATCAATATTTAAAAATCTTTTATACTTTTTTTGTATAAAATTTATACAGAAGTTCATATGAAAGTATTTAAACTATTTTGTATAAAATTCATTTTATGTCTATAATAAAAAATTATCATTCATCTTTTAATAAACTTATTGTTAGTCTCCTAAGAAGAGAAGATTCAAGAAATAAATGAATTATTAAGGAAAAAAAAAATTCATCTTCCAATAATTACATATATTTATTATAAAAAAACAAATTTCATAACTTGAAATATTTTCAATTACACATTTTCTTTAAGCACACTTTTATTGGCCCTATGCTCCTTCTATGAGTTAAAGGAGAATACATGGCACTAGTATGCAGCCCAACGAATGCGAGTTACTCGTGTGTTACATAGAAAAGTAATTTTTTCTGACCTCACATTAAAAAGTTGGTATGACAAATGTACTACCGAAATAAAGAAAATTTAACAAGAATCCAAAAAAAATCTATAAAAGGGTATGTTAATAAGATCTTTTTCATACTAAGATGGCTGCCAAAGTCAAAAATTAGGAAAAAAAAAAAAGGTCCTAACGTTTGCTGCGAAATCTCTTTAAGCCTTATAAGCCAAATGCATTATTAGAAAGCTCATACAGTTAGCTTGAAATTTTCCATAACAGAGTATTCTCTAAAACGTTAGGATAACCCAAGAAAAATTTTTTCTGAAACAAGTCAGAAAATCAGTTTTAACCCTACAACTTCTCAGGGTATATTTTAGACCCACCTCAGGTGCAATTTTTCGTTAGTCTAGGCCTCCTCTTTCACCTCCCAGAAGTTTCGTAACCTTATACAATACACCCTATACAATCTACATACATACGTTGACTATCCAATGTTACTGCTTTCATTAAATTAAAACATTTTCATTGATGTTCACGCAGTTTTTTTTAACAAAAATTGACAAATTGTTAGATAACAAAAATTTGTCATATTTTAATTTATAACACAACAACAAAAGCAAGAACCTCACAGTTGGCTGCTACAGACTTAGCTTTAGCGTTAGCACACAGCAGCGCGTAAGCTTGTCATTTTCCTTTATAATTTCTCAATTACAAAGAAAAACTACAGGCGAAACCCACGCGTTTGCAAAGGATCATCATCAGCAGCAGCAGTGTTGATCTTAAGAAGAAAACTCTCAATTTCAAAAGGAAGACGCGAACCGCGAATGCAACAAAGTTTGTAAGTTGTCTGCAACATAGTTGCATGTTGCTTGATGAAGTAAACTGATGAAACTGCTGCTGTGTTTCCTGTTGTCTCTGTGGCTGCATTAGAAGAAGCTGTTACTGTGCACGCAAGCTCAGGCTGCAAATTTTTTTTTTTTTTTTTTTCTACTGATCATGGTCTCATGTCCTTTGCCATATGATATTGCAATTGGTTACGTATTTTCTTTATTCAAATTTTATCTTTTCTTATAATTTATGGATTTAAGTCGTTGTTGACCTTGGATCCTACTAGCGAACGACGCTGTTGTTCGCTCGAGATTCATTGGCAGTAATCATTGCCACTTGTGTAGCTTTTGCTGTTGTTGTTGTTGTTGTAACTCATTGGATACAAACAACAGTCTAGGATATGTTACGCCTACGCTATACGTGACATAACTTTGTTGAATGTATGTGCAGCATGCAAGTTGTTGTCGCTGTAGTGTTTTTTAGATTTGGGTGGGTGGTGAGTGAACAAGTGCTTAAGAAAAAATTTTCCACTAAGACAGCACTTTGGAAGGAATAGTGAGTCAAGTGGAAAATAGTGTTGAGAAATTATATGCTAAACGATATGATCAACAATAGTTGTCGAAACTTTGCCTTGCAGCATCTACTATGTATCTTCAGTTGTGCTATTACTGTTGTTGCAGTGCTCATTGTTGATGGAACGCTGAGTAATTGCATCACTTCTCCTTTCTCATTGCTCATGTTCGCACTAGGTATTAGTTGGCTCATAAAACGCAAATGCATCATCGTTGGTAACTTTAGCAATTGATGAATGGGGTTTTTTGTTGAATTAACTCTTTTAGTCGTGCATGTTGCAGCAATTAATTGTAAAGTATACCAGTAATTCTCAAGAAATGTATGAAAAAAAAACTTTCAGTTAAATTTTGTAGACATTCTACTATTAAAGGTAGTGTTTCCGCTCTACACTTCCCCCTGCTACTTTGATAAGAAGAGAAAGTTTTAAAAAAAAAAATATATCTGATTGGAATCTCTTGCTAATGATTTATGTAAAAGCCTTACTGACAGCGTTTTAATTAAATTGAAAATACACTAGACAATAATAAATAGCAAATAGTTTGGGTGTAAAATTCAAACCAAATTGGAATGAATACAAATCCAAACCAAATTTACAAACCGTTTATACTTGTTCGTCTAAAATTTATACAAATAAAGTATTAATACTGCACAATTTAGTATCACCATACAAAAATCTTTTATACTATTTTTGTATAAATTTTATATGGAAGTTCATATGAAAGTATTTTAAACTATTTTATATGAAGTTCATATTGTGCTATAAATTGTGCCAATTTTACATAGTTTTTGAATAAATATTTTCTGTCTACATTTCCGCCAAAAGACCCACCATGACCAAAATATTAAAAGTTGTTAAAAAGTTATCATTTTATGATGTTATCTTAGAGTAACATTTAAATTTTACTAATTTAAGCAATTCACACATAAAGTTATTAACTATGATAATCAAAACGGCTCCAAAGTTGCACAAATGTAGTTTTTCTTTTTTAGTAATTTTTAGGTGGAAGTGTTTTTTTATATAATCTTCATTAAGTAGCATAATACATGATAACAGTTGTTCCACAAAATCTCACTTACAACATAAATGACATAAAAAAATTAAAAGAGTACCATGCAATCCCGATTAATTCTCAATTTTTTTATTTTCTTTAGTCCATTTGCTACTGTCCAGTTCGTCACTGAAAAAGATAATTTGTCATCATTGCTTCACAAATCAAGTACAAACCAAGCAGCAAATGTGCAAATATAGTTTCATACACACAGTTAAAAAAAAAAATAAAAAAATCTAATGCAAAAAATAAAATTTAAAGCTATTTAAAGTAGGTCACGTTCGCCATTTTTGGCTCACAAGTAACTATTTTTTAAATTTCATTCTAGTGTAAAATTTTAGCACTACATTTTGTATAAATCTTGTTATCGTAAGGTCATAATTCAATCTTACGAGGAACATTTTCTAAGCATACATTAACACATTATATCCTGTTAAATGGTCTATTTGACACCTTTTTCAAAAAGACTAGGTTATAATGGGTTAAAGTGTTCTGCACAAATATTTTATGTAAAATTTTATTAGTGAATCAAAGGCAAGAAATTCTTAAAACTTAAGAATAATGCGTAAAAAAGTAATAAAAGTGTTGCAGTTGTCAGTTAAGCAAAATTTTACAATTTTCACCAGAACAGAACAGCGTAGCGAGCAAGATTTTTTTGGCTCCCAAAACTGAATTTGGCTTAAATCAACCTTACCAAATAAACTTAAAATACATAAATATGCAAATCATCAAGCCGATTGAATCATAATGAAAAAATGTCACGTTCATATTGCCACGCATCGATTCAAATTATGATCGAAACAAAGAAAATTACAGAAGATATTTGAATCAAACAAAATGCATGATAAAATAATATTATTGCATACGATTCTAAAATTAGTCGCACTAAAAATTCGGACTTGTTTTGCTGAATTCTGGTTTCCTTTGAATAGCCACGAAAACTTCTTCAGTTTTTGTCACGTTCGTTTTGTGTCTTTTTTTGCGTGTACCTTGGAAGTTAAGTTGGGGGCGCTGAGCCCGAAAATCGTATTTTTGGAAGAAAAAAACATGTTGGTTTTCCCGCTAGCGCCCCCTTAATACCCCCTTAGGGGTAAGAATTTTACTTGTTCTAAGCATTTTAAATGTGTGTATATTGATGGGTTTTTAGTTGCTCTGAAAGCGAAAATAATGTCAAAAAATAATTTGGAGCACTAAGTCTCCCCCTAGTAGACCCCTTATAGCTTCCCAAGAAGGATGAAATAACGCTTTTTATAAAAACTTATAAGGAATGTATATTTGTAGGTTTTATGGTTGGCTGGAACAGAAGATGACAAAAATAAGTAATTTTAGTAGCACAGGTTAGGGAGTACCCCCTACAAGGGGTCTTAAATTTCACGTTTCATAAAAATATCAAATGTATATCAATTCTTAGGTTTTTTGGTGCTCTGAAACTGAAAATGATGTTAAAAAATTATTTTAACCACCAAGTAATCCCTAAGCATCCCCTATTAGTAAACAAATCAACAAGAGTAACCTGCAAAGAACAGGAATATAATGTTTAAAACAATATATTTAGGGGGAATTCTGAATTTAATACAGATCGCTCAAAAGGACTTTTTTTTTTTTTGTTTCCACATAACTTTCTTAAAATCTTTAAAATCAAAATTTTTTTAAAATTTATTAGGAAATCATTTTCAGTTGCACAGTGTTAAAAATTTTTCGAATTCGCCCATGAAATTTGAATTAATAATGTCATTAATTTATTGCCTAAACAAAACAAAAAAAAGGTAGCACACCAATAACCGAAACCTTTAAGTAGCGCCAGCCTTAAATGTGAATTAAATGCTTAAAGCAAAAGCTGACTGTCTTACGCACATTGATTGGCACTCTGACATCAAATTGTGTAATCAAACACACGTAGTCAATTACTGGTGCCATTTCAAAGCAAAAAAAATTAAAAAAACCACAACATACTACACACACGAAACCATAACTTAAAACCCAACTTAGCTAACAAATTATGCTTTTAAAGCTTCAGCGGAAGAGCAAATTACTTACGATTGGCATGTTTTTGGGCTAAGAAAGAACTCCACTACAAATTGGAGAGAGCAGAATAAATTTAAGACCCTAAGGCGCTTAACGCCTACCTTAATGTTTTTCATGTTGCTGCTGCCGCTACGGCTACTGCAGCAACAACCTTTAAAGTTAACATATCAATCGTTTCAATGCTGTGGCTAATTTCTTATTTTATTTTTCTTTTCTTTCGTTATTACAGCAGCAACAACAATACGGCAACAACATGGGCAAAGCCATGCGAACAACAACATCAGCAACAACACGAACATTACAGCATATTTTTCTGGTTTGCCTGCTTGCAACAATTGCTACTGCAACACGTCGATCGCGAATCGATTTAAATGCTGCTGCAGCACCACCACTACCAGCAGCATCAACATCCAACGCCAATGACAACTTGCCAAGCGCTTCAAGCGCTGAGCTAATTCAAATTGCTGTCCAAGCACCACCACCAGCACCAAGTCCATCACCAGCGCCACCACCATTACAACAGCAGCAGCAAACAGCAGCAAAGACGCCAACAGCAAATACTGGTGCTGTTGCTGCGGACAATTCAAAATTGGATACATTGAAGCATGATCAATCATCAATTGATGCCGCCGCTGCAGAGTCAAAAAGTGCTACTGGTGATGCAACAGCAGCAGCAGCAACAAGTTTATTAGAAAAGCAACAGCAACAAAGTGGAAATGTTGCAGCATCGCCGTCGTCAGCAATAGCGGACAGCGATCTCAAGTCTCAGCTTACTGAAGATCAATTACCAAAGGAACAAAAGCAAACGCCAGCAGACAACAGCGTTGAGGACATTGACATTGAAAGTAATATTGGCGGCGGCACAGCAGCAAGTGGTGGTGCAGCTGCTGGTGGAACAAGCGTATATGGCAACACTGGTGTAGACAATTGTGATCCCGACATGTTGGGCTTTGAAATTATCACTGGGTAAGTTTGTTTTTGAGAAGAAGGAAATTAAACTAAAATTTTTACGAGATATTACAAAGTTAAGAAAAAGTGACGTGGGATTCTCAAAAAACCAAAACGTCTTAATATTTGTCGTATGAGTTATTGTTTTGACTATATTGGTTTATGTCATAAAAAGGAATTAATTAAAAATGATGAAAATTAGAGTTTTTTAGTGAAATACTTAATAATAGATAGATAAAAATAGATTATTTTCAATTAAATAACAATCATACGCCCTGGTAGACTTAGAAGTCGAATCATTTTAATTCTCTTGTGTCAAAATATCAGTTTCGATGTTACTTGGTGTAAATTTTTCTTGAAATTTTAATTTAATAAAATATTTTGCACAAAAATTTCAAAACTTGTTGATGGCTGCTTGAAAATAGCCAAATAAAATGCTTAAAAAAATATTCAGAAAATTTGAGCTAAGGTCTCAAATTTTCGAGATGACTGTATGAAAAACTTGATTTTTTTACGTGGTATTCGACACAGTCTTATTTCCATCAATCGGTTTAAAAATAGTCGAAGCGAATGTCTCACAAGACATTTGACACAAACTCATTTGCTAAGGATTATTTGAAAATAAGTACAACGAATGTAGAGCGGGACAATAGACTTGCTGCAATGCGAAGCCCATGTATAGTCCATCGTATGGGAAGCAAGCTAATTACGAACTACTTAGTTGAAGCTTCGGTTGAAGCTAGTTTGTGTATAGTTTTGGAGCAGATCGACTTCCTTTGGAGTCTTTCCAGAACTAAGGGTTTTTAGTGAAACAATTGTAAAAGTTTTAAGTTTCTATGTTGTTACGGAGGGCACGCCGCAATTAACATCAATATGAAGATTTACAAAAACTTGCACGAAAATTATAGTGAAACAATCAACAAAAATATTAGAAAACACACTAATGCTAACAAACAAAACGCAAAATTAAAAACATCAATAACCTTTTTAATTAAGTGTAGACAAAATGGTATTATCCCGAATTGCATTAAAGATTCTACAAAAAACATAAAACAACTTTTCCATGAAACAGACACCAACAGACAAGACATAAAGGAACAAAAAATCAAAAATCTAATTGATAAATACACAGTGAATTTTCATGATAAAGTTCTTAATCTTTTAATAAAACAAAAGCATAACGATTTAAATAGAAATAAATTAAAAATGGAAAAGACCACGACATATATACAACAACATATATTGGGCAATGACTACGAATTATTTTTAAAAAGTGAACAAATTGTGTACGAAAGCCTAACGCAGAAAAATAAATTAAAACAAATTAACAAATTTGAAAAATTAAAGAAGATACAAGACACTGAATTAGACATTAAATTTAACAAAGATTGGTTCGTGAATAATACAGACACTGAGATACCAACAAACGTACAAAAATTATTGTCATTAGGTCCAAAGTTCGCGTTACCAATAGAAAAGGAAGATTTTCCTTTATTTAAATGCATTGCAGACGGTGAAGACATAATACAAACAAATACGGAAAAAGAAAAACAAGAAATCGCGAGAACAAAATTAACATCAACAATCGACAACTACCTAAATAAACGATCACTGACATCGAGAGAGAAGAAGACACTTAACACAGTGAAACAAGCCAAAAATTTTTTGAACAAAAACAAAAACTTATTAATATTAAAAGCTGATAAAGGGAACACTACAGTAGCGTTAGACAAAATGGAATACGAAACAAAAATGAAAAACATTGTAAGTGATATGTGTACATATAAACGATTAAAAAATGACCCAACAACAAGATTACAAGTCCGTAACAACACATTAGTGGAGAAACTGCACAAAGTAAACATAATAGGCGATACTGAAAAATATAAATTAACGACACACACGGCTACTGCACCAAGAATTTACGGGCTACCCAAAATGCATAAAGAAGGAAGACCTCTCAGACCTATTTGTTCCTCGATTAATTCGCCATCCTACGGACTTTGCAGATTTATTGTACAGATTTTAAAAAAATTGACGGTAGACTCAAAATATAACATCAAAGATGCGGTCGAATTTAAGACCCACGTTAGCAATACTCGGATATATGATGACGAAATATTAATATCGTTCGATGTTAAATCACTATTCCCTAGCATCCCAGTTAATGTTGCAATAGACATTATAAGAACAAAATGGAACGAAATTACAAAATATACGGACATGGAAAAAGACTTATTTTTTGACATTTTAACGTTTTGCATTAAAGAAAATAGATATTTTAAATATAAGGACAAAATATATGAGCAACTGAAAGGAATGCCAATGGGGTCTCCAGCATCACCAGTAATCGCGGATATAGTTATGGAGGAACTTTTAGACCAAACGATGGAAAATGTTAACAAACAACCAAGACTCTTGACTAAGTACGTTGACGACATTTTTTGCATAATTCAACGAACAGAAGTTGAAGACACACTTAAAACATTAAACAAGTTCCATAGGCAAATACAATTCACATACGAACAGGAAAAAAATGGCAAACTACCCTATTTGGACACCCTAATAATTAAATCGGAAAATAAAATATTAATTGACTGGTACCAGAAACCCACAGCTTCGGGTAGAATTATAAATTATTACTCAAATCATCCAAAACACGTAATAATGAACACCGCGAGTAATTTTGCTAAAAGAGTTTTGAAGATAAGCGACAAACAATATCACGGAAACAACATAAAAAGGATCAGCGAAATATTACAAAAAAACAGCTTTACATATAAAACAACGATGGAGATTATAAAAAACGCGATTAAAACCCTTGATAATGAAACTTTAGACAAACCAGCAATAATATATAAGTCAATGGCACATGTTCCAGGCTTTCTGATAGAATTGTAAACTCCGACATATATGACAAAAATAAAATCAGCATCGCATTAAAAACTAATAAAACATTAAAACAACTATTCTCAAATACAAAATCAAAACTAGACAATTTAGACAAATCAAACGTAATATACAGAATAGCATGTAACGGTGACGGATCCAACATATGTAATAAAATATATGTTGGAACAACTAAATCAAAACTACGGACAAGATTAGCTGCACACAAATCGGATTACAAGACAAGAAAAGGATTATTGGACAACAAAACTGCAATAGCGGCGCACTGTGCTACCATGGGACACTCTCCCAACATACAAGAAACAAGAATATTACAACAAGAGACAAACTACAAAAAACGATACACAATAGAAATGTTACATATAATCAACACACCATCAAACATACGACTAAACTACAAAACAGACACGGAAAAATGCGCGCAAACATACAGACATATAATCACGAAACATAACAAAACAACAGTCTAAAAACTAAGCGACACCCACGAAACAAAAGAAAACAACATTTTAGTTATCAAACGACACTCACTAAAAGCGGGTAAAAATTGTGACTCATTGTAAGCATTACAAATTAATTTTTTTAGTTTATATAATTTTTTAAAACATAAATGTGTGTTTTTCTGTGTTTTTCTTTTATTGTTTAAATTATATTTTTAGTTGTAATTATTTCCTGAAGACGAACACCGAAGGAGTTCGAAATATCGAAAAAATTAAATAACCGATTGCAATATAACAAAAAAGAGTTTTATTTGGAATTGAAGCAAATTGGCCTATAGCCTGAAAAAAATTATTTTAAAAAGTTTTAAGTTTCTTTCATAAGACAGCGCTAAGTTTAAAATAAATTTTTTTTAATTATTCATCACTCATACGCCTAGGTGCCCTTACATTCAAATTTTAAATACTTTTGTGTCCAAAACTCGATTCTGATGTGACTTAGAATAAATTTCCTTAGGAATTTTAGTTTCATAAAATATGTTCTACAGAAATTAAAAAACTGGATGGTGGCTGCCTATAGATAGCACAATAAAATGCTTAAATAATATTGAATTGTTGAATTTAGGTCTCAGGTTAAGCAAAATAAGAAAAAACGGATTTCTTTGATGTCAAGCACATTAAAAACATTAAAAACTTGCCAAAACATATTTATTTTTTTACGAAAATCAACTTATTCAAATTGATTACCTTTCTTATAGTAAATTGCTGAAAATATTTTTCTGGAAAAATAGCAGTTTTTAGCGAAGAGCTTTCGAAACGAATAGTAATCGGATTCCAGATTCCGGACTTTTGATTTTGGAATTTCATTGGAACAAAATTAATATCACAGTTTGAATCGGCTGTCATTATGATCGAATAAAAAAAAAAATCGTTTTTGTATTCATAAAGTTTTCTGAAGGAGTGAAATTGATGGCATTACATTTATAAGATAATATTGGTCAAATTACCATATAAGTGATCATTTTACAGCATTCTTAATTGCTTCTCGCAAAACAGCTGGCCACAATTAGTGATTTTTTTTTTTTGGCTTTCAAGACTTGCAAGATTTGTGGTTGTTCCCAACAAATGCTGCAGCTGTCTACAACATAAATGACGAAGCATAATATCTGACGCCATTTGCAAAAATTATGTCACATTCACGCTATGATAATAATTATTTTACATAATTTTTTTTTTTTTTTTTTTTCATCAATATATGGGGAGAATAGTGCCGCCTGTGGGCACGGTTCGGGTGTGGACACCCTTCCGTAATTTTTGACAGAAAACAAATACGGCTGTTCTGACAAATGTTAAGCGCGTGTTATGACAGCACGAAGATTTTGTGCATATACCGGAGCAAACAGACGCATTCTATTTGATTGCGTTCTAAGGGTGCCCACAACCGACCCAAAAATTTTATTTTTTTTTTTGTCAAAAATTATCACTTCAATATTTTGTTGATATAATTTTTCCCACTGACGAAATCAATTTACTTTCTTCACCAGTAGTTAGCTAATGTCTTTAGCTCTCTAATGATACTTATATGAGTCGAAAACAAAAAAGTGCCCACACCCGACACTATTCCCCTACATAAGTAATTGCCACATTTGGCAACAAGGGAACAGGTTTAGTAATTGTGCTTAACTTCTGATACATTTTTTTTTTTTCTCTATCTCTCTGAAAAGGTATCATGCATTCACACTGTGCTACGAATATTTTGCGTCTTCATTAACGCTCCATATTTGACAGTATAAACCAAAACATTATACATATGGTGTTGATTATCTTATTAAATAAAAGTATTAACACCACACTTGGTTGTTAAAACGCTACTTGACTGCATGGTGCCATCACTTAGAGTGGGGCCTTGCAGCAGCTTCCTGCCAAGGATGCCAACAGTGCAAGGTTTATTTAAGCGTTGCAAATTGAATGTATTCGCACGTAAATGGAATTACGTCAAGTAGCATGCCCTTTAAGGATTTTTGCATTCGTTCGCATATTACGTGATTAACATTGCATTGAATTTCCATGAAAGAAAGAAATTTAACGCCGAAACAAAAGGCCTAATCCGCAGCTAATTTGACAGCAACTGTCAGTATTGAGTTTTCATTATAAGAATTGTTTGTCAGAAAAAAAATTAGTTTTTCCCAATCCGACACAATTTCTTATCACACTCAGCACTCCTTTAATATATTCTTTTAAGAAAACTCAACGCATTTATCTTTAGCAACATTTTGCACTAACTTTAATAGCAAAAACGACAGCAACACTAACAGCAGCTTAATTAGATCCATTGACATTAGCACTTGAAATCATAGCCACTTTAATCACTTAAGAAGCCAACTACTCAACTCACACGGTAGGTACTTAAGGCAACACTAGTCAGTCAGTCAGCTAGCCAGCCACCACGTGACTATTTGACACCTTTTGTACAATATACATCTGTTAAAAAAAGGGATACATCATGGGTACATGCAGCACATTACCCTTTTCTAGTCAGGCATTGTTAGCAGCAGCAACAAAGTGTTGGACGGCAACCATCATACCTTTTTGAAGGTACAGAAATAGAGGAAAAAAGAGTCAAATAAAAGAAAAACTTGACTTTAATGATGATGATGATGATGGTGCTTAGGCAATTGAAATAAATATTGAATAAAACAGAAAAGAAAAAAACAAAAAAAAACGCTAAGGAAAACAATTGACATTTTTAAAGTGGACGACAATGACGACGACGACTTGGTACCAGCCAGTTGACGCTTATTTGTTGAGCGCTTTAAAATGCATGACTTGCGCAAAGTTACTTGCAATGACGAATGTCTTTTTGCTGTGCGCGCGATTATTTTGTATTTAAAGTGGCGTTGGCTGTTGGGGATTTTTCCTTTTCTTTATTTTGACAGTCAGTTTAAGAAAAGTAAAATTTAGACGCAAACACTCTCATTTGATTGCATAATGGCATCGAAATTCAAGTGTGAAAAAAAAAGTGAAGAAAATTTTTATAGAAATTTCGGAATAAAATATATTGGTAAAGGTCATAAAAGAGAAATAACTATATATATTTGTTAGAACTAAGGCTTTTTAGTGGAAAAAATGGCATTTATGTATTGTTATTTTATATTTCTATCTTAAGAAAGCATAAACTTCAAAATGGATTATTTTGAATTACATGTCACTCATACGCCTTGATAGACTTAAAAATCAAATTTAGTATTCTCTTGTATCAAAACTTCCGTTCCGATATGACTTGATATGCATATTCTATGGATTTTTTGTTTTATACTAGATGTTGTACAAAAATTTCAAAATTGGTTGGTGGCTGCCTAAAGATAGCAAAATAGAAATTAACTTTCATTTCGTTACCCCAATAGTAAGGGAATAGTGTCGGGTGTGGGCACCATTTTGTTTTCGACTCGTATATTTTGGCCAAACGTATATTATGCTGACACATAAGTATCATCAGAAAGCTAGAGACCTTATCTAACTACTGGTAAAAAGGTAATTTAATTACGTTAGCTGGAAAAATTATATCAAAAAAATAGTGAAGTGATAATTTTTGACAAAAAAAAAACATTTTGGGTCAGTTGTGGGCACCCTTAGAAAAATCGGCTAAAAATAGGAAAATATGAAGCTTAACGCAGTCAAATAGAGAAGAAATGAAAACGGCTTCAACAAAATCAGCGTCACTGAAAACGTCTAGATCGATTGGCATCATGCCTGTTGCCCTGAAACCAGACTTGATTATGTTCGGCGTCAATGACAGGTCAATAGTTTTGCAGGCTAAGCCGGCTAGGTGACGTAATTTCTAGCCCTTGTTGACATTGCTCTTTTGCCAAGCATGATTTTTTTGTACCAATCCATGCCCGCTATCTGCCCTTCGGTCCACTTGTCTGGAAACTCAATACTGAGATTTTTACAAAGATTTTTTACACATTACTACCGACATTTAATGAAAAAACTTTTTTTTTACGATATCATTAAAGGACCTACCTATTGGTTTTTTTTTTCACGAAAAAAAGCGTAAAAAGGGATAAGAACACCATTTAAATTTGTTATGTTGACATCCACGACGATATTTCAGAAAATCACAAGCTTTAAATAAAAAAAAGTGGGGTGCCCACAACCGACCCAATTGGGTGCCCACAACCGACTTTAGCAGCCACTTTGAAAAGCAATAAGCAAATTCTGTTGTCTGAACATTTTGGTTGGATTCGGTTTTGAATCATAAAATATAATAAACTTACTGCATAAATATAGATTGCACTCTGCTTTTCGATTGATTCACTTCGATTTATCGCACTTGGAAAATTATTGAAAATCGAAAATTGTTTTCTCCTCAGCACAAAGCAAATGCGTCTGGTATATGCACAAAAACTTCGTGCTGTCATAACATTTGTCAGAACAGCCGTATTTGTTTTTTGTCAAAAGTTACGGGGGGTGCCCACACCCAACACATGCCTGCAGGCGACACTATTCCCCTACTCATTTGAAATTGAGTCCTTACAACTTTTCGGTAATTCAAGAAAAGAAGCAGATTATAGCTTTGACAAGCTATGATTCTTTCCGATTTTGAAAATTTAATGTACTTATATTGAAATTATCGCGCTAGCCAATACACTGTAATTCTTTTGTTACATTTTTGAAGCCGACACATTTTATATGAAATTCTTATAAAATAAAATCAACAAACATAGGCACCTTTAATTTCATTTTGTAACTTTAACAGAAAGTTATTTTACAATTTTTTAATTGAAAGGAAGCGATTCAATCGATAATATCTTAAATATTTGACGAATAGCTGAATTAAAGGGCTTTGTTGCACTACACTTCAAACAGTTAACTAAGTAGAGTTCTATAGAAAGCAGAATCTAACTGAATCTAGTACTTAACGTCAGCGTAAACTTGAAACAACATGAAGATTTTAATGCGTTTTAAGTCAAAAGCTTAACAATGACAACAACCACACAATTCTACATAAAATTTTTGCAAAAAAGACACAAAGATGCTCGGATACAGCGACAGCAGCGATGCTTCAGCGAGTAATTTAAAGATATTTAAGATTCCAGCTGCAGGTACAATAAACAATTATCTAAGCGGAAGGAATGCGCGGTTGCAAAAGCCAAACGTTCTATAGCCCGCAAAGACAGGGCCCATTAATGCAATAAACATTTGCAGCATCAGCAAATGAACAATGCAACGCATATGTATTGGCCACAAATCAAAGTTCAAGTAGCCCGAGGGGGGCAGGCACAAGAGTAAAGGGTTCATCGAGAGAGCAATAAAACAAAGCGATAGCGCGGCAGCAGCAGCAGCATAAGAAGTTTAACTTAAAAACTTAAGGCGACTTCCTGCTGCAAGAAATAAAACCAAACGGCAGCAGCTGGCGTACAGCAATGACAATTGTTGTTATGCCTGTTTCTTTGTTTTTATTGCTGTCATTGTTGCGCCTATGTTGTTGTTGTTAGTAGGGACGTCTTGGCCAAGTTCCATTAGTAATTGTTGATGCTTTTAAGGAACCAAATGGTTAAAATCAATTACTCAGTTGCACATGCAACAGCAAAAGATAACTACAACGACGGCATTGCAACAAGGCGCAATAATAACAACGAGTTGCAGGGTATGCTAAAATGCAACAGCAGCACTTTGTTTTAATTGAAATGAAGTTGTTATGGGCAACAAAATAATTATGATGATTTGTAATAAATAGAGTAAAGACTAAATGTGACTGAAGGGCGTTTGGAAAACTTAGAAGAGCTATTGAACAGTTTTTAAATGACACAAACAGAAACTTTAGCGAAGGAAATTAAACTGAAGGTCATCAATTAAAACAATTATATACGTATATAATGACAAAAAATGTTAACGTTGATTTTCGTAAGAACTTTCACTCTTCATCGTTAACAGTTCCACCGCAATTTTGTAGAACAAAAAAGCCCACTTACACTTCATAGCGGTATTACCGCCAACGCCAAGGCAGAATTTCGATTAAAGTTCCAAAGAGATGGCAGCAAAAACCTTAACAGTAAACCGTTCGCCAGCCGATTGGTAGATATAACCAAAAAATTTGACTTACCTAAAAGAAAAGAGAAGAAAAAAAGAAAAGAAATTATTAGATTTTATACTGTTGCTGATATTGTATGTATGGTATATTGCTTGTTGTTGCTGACATTGATGTTGATGCTGTTACTATTGCTATTATTGAATTCAATCAATTTTCAGCATAATCATTACGGTATATCTATCGAACAAACCAAGATTACGATTTGTAACGAAAGACGTATAGTATACGTAACAGTTCAAAGAAATGGAAAAGGCAAAAACAAAGCTCAGTATGATAGGGTAAATTTAACAACTGAGACCATTCACATTGAATTGGATAGGAAATTAAAATAGATTTTAAAATTGATCGCTCATTATTTTATGTTTCATGACATCATGCCCTTAGTGGTCACTATGCAAATTTAATATTACTAGAATCGCCCAGTGACTACAAATGTATTGAATAATATTGGTACTTTTTGGACACTTTTAGTACTTTTTTTTGCTATTTGATACGAAATAGAAAAGCTCTTTTCTCATCTTTGGTATAATTCAAGCGAAATATAAACAAAACAAAATTTAATATTACTACAATCGCCCATTGGTCAAAATTTGATCATAAATGTATTCAATTTTTTTTGCTACTTGATACAAAACAAAAAAGCCCATTTATCATGCTTGGTACAATTCAAGCGAAATTTAAACAAATCAAAAACCATGAATTCAGTAACATGCTTTTTGTCTTTCTCTTTGTGTTTTATGCTTTTTCAGCTCTGTGTAGTTTGTTGTTGTTAGTATTAAAAAATTTTTAATAAATTTTACCTGACTAAATGTCAAAACATTAACATTATTTTAACTTTGTGCACATCTACCCACAAATACCTTTCTAATGGTGTATAACTTCTAGTAGTAGTCCATTTCTAACATAGTAAAAAATGTAGGACAAATTTTTGTCTTGCGTATTAATATATAGATTCCTAAGCACTCATAAGAGAACAAAAATTTTTGCATGTTCTAAGCTATATCGGAGCTGAAATATAAGGGTCTAAAGACTAAAAAATCTTTTTACCAAATTTTAACACATTATTTAAAGGAAATTGGTCAATTAGGCTAAATCCGGAAGATATGGCACCTTTTTTGTTGAACTGCTATAAAACCGGTATTTAAAAAGATTTTTTTGGAACCAAAAGTGAATTTATTCTTTTATTAATTTGAGACAAATAATAGAACTTCAACTCAAACAAAAGTTTATATTTGTTTTTCAATTTGAAGAAATGCCAAGTGTCAAGCAACCTGAGACTATGGGTAAATGGCACCATATCTTGGGTGATTTTGCACCCTAGTGGCTTTTGTGGTTTTTGTTGACATTACGCATGGAATGCAATCATCTGTTTTAGTTTAGTTGTTTGCCTTTTCCGCTTCCAGCTTTTCTTTTTCTGCTGGACCACATTGCCATAAGAACTTTTGCCGTTGATTTTCTTGTGTTCAAAGTCAAAGACAAGATTTTACTTAATATCGTCCCTATACAAGTGTAAAGTACTAAGTCAGTTTTCCCGAGTTTTGAATGATTTGTTATTTCTGGTCAATCTCCGTTGAAAAAGGTTATTTTTTTCATTAAAGTAAAAGAAAAACACCGATTTTAATTCAAATAAACGGAAATTAATTTCTTGAAAATCAAAAATCTCAAAACTTGAAAAACTGACTGAATACTTTTCACTCGTATGGGGGTGATATATACCTTTTTGGCGTTATGTCACTAATATTCGGTGACTCCACACAGTTATCTTAAACATTAGCGAATATCTCATATTGATCAGATAAAAATGAGAAAAGAATTTCTGCAATTCTGAAGTGACTGCACGTTCAAGCGCTTCGTATTTGAACTCCCAAAAATTTTACAGCAAGCAAAGGGAGAATGGGCACCCGAAACATGTCACACTCAGTCATTGGGTGCCATTTAAATGTTTTGGTATATAACGCATAAAAATGCCACGAAACAAATAAACATGTTCACTCAAATTGGTATTGATCCAAAAACGAAATCACATTCAGCTCTGCTGCCTCTCGAAATATATGTAAGAATATTTAACTAAAAAATATAGCACACAAGTACTTAATTATAGGATTTGCAGCTAAGCGAACTATTTAGCACAAAGTCTATCGCGCAACTGAATTTTGCCCACGAAAACTGCAAGTATTGAAATCGAAAGGCGTGCTATATCACCTGGGGTGTCATATTACCTGGGGTGTCATATCACCTGGGGTGCCATATTACATGGGGTGTCATATCACCTGGGGTGACATCACTTGGGGTGCCATATAACCCTTGGTGTCATATCACGTGGGGTGCCATATTACCAGGGGGTGCCACATCTCTGGTTTACTCTATTATGAGCCTAGTAATAGAACATGTGCATTTTGAAGAACGTCTTTTGAGTGCCACAATGTTAGACTTCATATTTTTGAATTGGATACACATAAGTTGTAAAGGAGCTGAGGTTTTAATGTCTAAAAACAGAATAATCACAAAAAATTAAATGTTGCTCAAACATATGTCGCAGTTTAACAAGACTCGCAATGAAAAATTTATTTTGTTTTTTAATATTAAAATATGTCAGAGTAGAATCAGGAATCTCAAGTTTAACTGAAGGCCGTAAAGCTCAAAAGGAATTATAATTCCAGTAACGTTTTGTCAAAAAAAAAAGTTTTTTTTGTAAAAATGAGAAATATTTGGTTTTTTTCTTAAATTTTTTTTTTTTTGGAATCCTTTTAGCCTACTTTACACTATAATTTCTGGCGGAAAAATTCATTAAATAAAAAATGTTCAAGAAACAACATTGTTGGAAGTGAGGGGAGGAACAGGCAACACACATAAAACATGGGGGTGATGAAAGCATTACAAATTCACTCTAAGTCAAATGCAAGTTTTTTTTTATTTATTAAAAAGCTTTGATTTAAGCCACAACACAGCTACAGGCTGAACACCAAGAAAGATGTTGTTTGTTACAGATTACATTAAAGGCCAAATAGGTAGACCAAGCCAGCCAAAATACAATGTGCAACAATTGGTACGAAATTGCTTAACATTAGCGAACGTTTGGAGAGTACATTAACCTCTGGAGGCAAGCAAAGAAGTGCTTGCTGCTTGGCGCTTACTTTATAGCCAACAAATTGTAAAAGGGCAAAGATGAAGTACAGAGAAGAGTGGTGGTACATCAAAAAGAAGAACAACATTTTAGCCACTATTTTTTTTTTTTTTTTTTTTTTTGTATTTATTGACCGAATAGCAGTAATTTTTATTGATGCAGCAGCAGCAACAGCAACAGGTTTGATTTTTCGTCGAGGCCTTAGTGACCCTTTAGTAGAGTTATATTACTTAGATTTAATAGGAGAGAGAAAAACAGTAATATTTTGTTGTCGTTGTTGTTGCTGAAAGTTATTTGCCGTTAATTTGCATGGCAAATTATGCAATAAAACGTAATTGTTGTAAAGGAAGTTAAGAGAAAAAAATGGAATGGAATAATGGTTTAATTGATGGTTTGCTTTTAAATTGTTATGGTTGATTAACATGCGATTGTTGGGTTGAATTGTTTATTAAGTTGGGATTGCTGTATTTTGATTTGAATTAGCAAAAGGTAGACTTCAGCATATCATTAACTAAAATTAACCGCTACGTTTTAAAAATGTTATGAAAGTCGAAAAATTGCATGACACTTCTGACACGTCATTGTAAGAAAAGTTTTTAAAATTAACCTACTTAAGCTTAGTAATTTGAGTTTTAAGACAAAATGAAAATTGACACTATGTATAGTGATTATTGTAATTTCATCTATGATGGCATAGTGACCTTTGATTGCCACACGGGAAATTGGTTTCTTCTTCCAAAGACTGTTATCTCACGTCGCACATTTCTCGTTGCAAAAATCTGAACCATTTAGAAAATGTTTTGTTGAAGTTCGATTTTCTGTTAATTATATACACATTCAGGCATGTTCTGAAATCCGATTCACTTCGTAATCGGAATGCAAGCAATCTTCAAGAGCTCCGCGTTTTGATAATTACCATCAAATCGGATTTATGTTTCGGTAAATCGAAAAGGAACCATTAGCAAATTTTATTTGTTGAAATACAAATTCAATTCCATCTTATTTGTCGCAAGGCAGAGCTCTTGAAAATTGCTTTCATTCCGATTCCGAAGTGAATCTGATTTCAGAACATACCTGATTGTTAGGAAAATCCTAATATTGCCAAATATTTTAGAAACTGAACGTTAAATCAAAAAATAAAAAAACACGTGTCCAATACTTTTCAGAGATCTATTCAACGATATAAAATTTTAGCCCTTATCACCTCCGACGGGGGTGGGGCGGGGGCAAGTTCAAAATTTTAAATGGAAACCCATTTTTTATTGGAAATTCGGATTCTATGTAAAAAAGAACGAACATTTTGTCTCGAGACATTTTTCTTATCCGGCCTAAATGGTGCTGTAATCGACAAAATACAAAATTAACTAGTAAGGGTGGAAGATTTGGCCTGGCCAAACATTAAATACCCTACACAGTAGTAATTTGAGAATTTTGCTTATATGGGAGGTGCCACGCCTTGTCTGAGGTCACCCAGTTTTTGCTCAAAGCTTGCATTTATTGTACTTAGTGTCTGAGCGAAATTTGGTTGGATTATCTCAAAAAACGATTTCAGTAAAGCGTTTTGAAGCTTTTGCTTATGTGGGAGGTGCCACGCCCTTTTATCGGAATTTGCCCAATTTCTTCTCGAAGCATGCGCTTTTAATTCGTAGTATATATTTGTATTGTCGTGAAAAATACTCCTAAAGTTTTCAATATATTTTTTGTATGGGCGGTAGGCGTGTCCGTTGACCGATTTTGCTCATTTTGAATCCCACGAGCTAGCTTTGACGACGGAGGCAGTGTACCGAATTTCATTGAATTATCTTGCTCAGTTTTCCCAGAAAATGAATTTCCACGCACACGCAGCCAGCCAGCCACCCAGCCAGCCACCCAGCCACCCAGCCAGCCAGACAGACGGACATGGCTATATCGACTCAGGAGGTGACGCTGATCAATATCTATATCCGCCACACTTTCTTCTCTGCGATACAAACGGAGGGACAAAGTGAATATACCCTGGGTGTAGAGTATAAAAAAAAATTTAAAAACTCGAAAAAACCATCGACTTTGACCAGCTCTACAAAGCGAACCATTTTTTCAAATGAATTAAAATTTTATATTCTTAAGTATTGAGCATTTGTTCGCAAATTTGATTTTCGCTAACACTTTTAAGAAATGTCCATTGTGCGACGGATATAATTACAGGCACACATTCTTATGTCATTATTTAACTTTTAAGTGTGCAACATAAATTTGCAAGTTTAATCGCTGGCCGCTAAGCACAAGTCAAAAGAAGCTTAACTAAAATTTAGAGAGTTCTTATTCAGAATATGTTATAATGTTAAATCTGGTTTATTAATTTAGCAAATTTTCCTTATAAATTTATAGAAATAATTCATCTTTGACACGCCTGAGCTTTAGAGACACATTTTTAATGCTTTTCTTCTTTTCTTTCTTTTTTTAATTGCAGTTATGTTTTCTCAGCGCCTGGTAAGCTGTTAGATTCAATGCCTGGCACATTGATGTTAACTGATTGCTTAGAAGCTTGTCAAAGCAACGAGACGTGTCATGCGGTTAATTACGAAACAGGACTTTGTGTGCTCTTCTCAGCGAATGCGGATAAGCTACCAGGTATGTAATGAACGAGCAAATGAACGAGTTTTTACTTCTCTCTGCAACTATGCAAAGCAGCAAGAATGACATAATGTACAAATGATATAAGATTGGCTAACACATATTGACGTAGCTCGCAGATTTAAAATTAGTTAACAGCATTAATTTTTAAATCCCACTTCTATCAATGTCACATGCTTAACGTAGTACCGTAATAGAAATATTTTAGCTGTATTTAGTGCAAAAAAAAAAAACTATATTATTTTCGCTATAAAACTCAGTTAACTGATTAATTAATTATTTAAAAATTAAGTTAGAAGGTTACACAACTTGTGCTAACTGTTTGCGGCCGCCTTCAGGAGGTGTTAAGCCATAACAGCGCCATTATTTCAGCTCATTAATCAGCGTGGACAGCTTCTTTTTTTTATTATATAGCTATCAAATAATTTTGCAGAAAAAAACATTCACCAAACTAATGCCAATTTATAAAGAAATAAAACATCAATTTAAGCTGGCAAAACAAAAATGAAAAAAATAAACCCTTAAGGCAGCTTTTGAAGCATGAGAAAAAGTGTTCAACAGCATACGCACGCAATGAAATCAATCATAGCTTATTAATTTATTTTCATTTTCATTGAACTTGACTTTGACTGAGTGTATCAGAAATAAACTCAAACAAACGCGATCTTAAAAATCAAAGAATTTTCGAGTTCTACATTAGATATCTAATGTTAATCTCTTATAATTCTCGAGTTGAAAAAAAAATGTTGGGACAACAGTAGAAATCAATTCGCAATTGCTTAGAGAAAAAGTTTTAAGTGCCATTGTGATAGTCGATATTAACAAAAATCTATATATTAATACGCAAGACAAAACTTTGTACAACCTTTTTTACTAGTTAGAAATGGGGCACGACTTTGAATTATATACCATTAGAAAAGTATTTGTGTTTAAATGTGCACAAAATTAAACTTGTTTTAATATTTTGCTATCAAGCAAATTTAGTTAGTTTTACCTGGCACAAAGAGGAAGACAAAAAGCTGACTGACACTGACTTCATGTTTCTTATTTTCTTTGCGTTTCCCATTTGACATTGTACCAAGGATAATAAATGAGCATATCTTTTTTGTACCAAATAGCAAAAAAGTACTTAAACTGCCCAAAAAGTACCAAAATTATTTGATACATTTGTGATCAAATTGTGACCATTGGGCGATTCTGGTATAAATAGAAATTCATTAGAATAGTAAGGCTTGATTTAGATTAAGAACTACGTAAATCATATTTATATTTATTTTAAGAATGATAGATTATCCCACCCAATTTTTAAAAAAAAAAAGTGTTCGGAATCATTCTTTAATCGAATGATGGGACACTTTTGTGAGACAATCGCTCGAAAAATTTTCGGCACTTTTTTGAGACACTTTTCGCGACACTCTTTCGACTTTTTTGAGACAGGTTTTTCGACAAATTTTTGAAGACAGTCTCTCGGTACTTATTTCGACACTTTTTCGCAACACTTTTTTGTAAAACTTTTTTGCGACACTTTAGCGACACTTTTTCGATAAATTTTTCGACTTTTTTAAGACACTTTTTTCGACTCTTTTTAGCGACACTTTTTAATCGACTCTTCTTTTAAGCGAGAAATATTTTCGAAACATTTTTTAAATATTTTGACACTTTTTTGCCCACCCTTTTTTTAGCGACAAATTTTTTTTTTTTTTGAAAAACATTTTTGAAACACATATTTGTGACATTTTGGAACACTTTTCTTGGATACTTTTTGAGGCTTTTTATCGACAAATTTTCGTGACACATTTTTCAACACACTTTTTTGCGACAAATTTTTCGACACTTTTTTTAAACTAATTTCGTAACTTTTTTCAACACATTTTTGCGAAAAATTTTTCGACACTTGTTTGCGACACTTGTTTGCGACACCTTTCTGTGACAAATTTTTCGACACTCTTTTCAAGCCAATTTTTTGACACATACTTTTCTGCGACAAATTTTTCGACACTTTTTTCAATACTATCTTCGTTACTTTTTTCGAGTTTTTTGGAAATAGTTTGTTGCGACAAATGTTTCGACTCTTCTGTCAAACACTTTTTTGCGACAGTTTTTTGAGGCACTCAAGCGACATTCTTAGCAGCACTTTTTTGCGACAATTTTTTGCGATTTTTTTTAGACAAATTTTTCTACACTTTTTTGTAACTCTATTTTAACTTTCTTGTGACACTTTTCGTCACATAAAGTCATATCTAACAAACTCTTCAAGATATTTAAATGAATTTTGGTAGGTAAATGTCACACTTAAATACCAAACAAACAGGCATGACAGCGTTTTGAGACACTCAAGCGACATTTTTAGCAACACTTTTTTGCGACAATTTGTTGCGACAATTTTTTGCGACTTTTTTGATAAATTTTTCTACACTTTTTTGTAACTCTATTTTGTGTCACTTTCTTGCGACACTTTTCGTGACATAACGTTTTATCTAACAAACTCTTCAAGATATTTAAATGAATTTTTATAGGTAGGTGTCACACATAAATACCAAACTAATAAACATGATCAGGTAAGCGCCACGCCCTGCTTTTAAATGTATGTTACACTTCTTACACGTGTGCTACACTGCTGTACTTTTTTTTTTTTCTTTTTAATATAAAACTGTCAAGTCATTTTTTTTTTTATTTCTAACTAAAATTCATAAAAAATTTGCAAGAAAAAACATATCATCTCATTTGGTTTGTTAATTGTACAGGCGCTTAAACCTACAGCTTAGTGGGTATTTTTGAAATTTTTTCCCAGATATTTTTACTTAGTCAACCAGGTTCGTTAACCAAAAATATTAATTTTTTTACTTTGTTTTTTGCCACTTTTTCTCAAGCAAAAAACGTATGAAATTTGTGGCAAAATGTTTTAATTGTTTGGGCGTTTTTAAGATCGCGTTTAAAGTGGGCTGTAGCGATGATGCCGCCGATTACACTTGTACGTACATACGTTGTAGTTGTGTTTCTTTTTATTTTCGAGCATAAATGTAAAAAAGAAAAAAAAACAACAAAAAGACAAAAACAATTTAATCCACAAAATTATGTGTTCACACAAATTAAAGAAAGAAAAAAGAGTCTACGTCGTCTATTCTTCGGTCTTTTTTGTTATTGCAACCGCTATCATGAGTTGGCAATAATCTTGATACCTATACTTCAACGCCTGAATTGTTTGGAATTTAATTGAAAACTCGTTACTGAGTTTAATTCTTTTTTTCTGTTTTTTATTGCTACATTTTGTTTTAGTGGGCTAACTTTGAAAAACAAAAAAAAAAAATGTTTTCTTTCTGTTTGTATTTCCTTTATACCTCGTTAAGCGTTTGGAGTTTTTATCTTAGTTGGGGTACCTATAATTTTTTTTTTTTTTTTTGGGTTTTGCACTAGAGAAAATTACGCATGCGCAGCCAGCTGTATACAGTAGCTGAATTGCTGGTGATTTAAATGGATGAATGAATGACTGAAAAGCATGCAAAAGAGTTTAAGGATAGAGATGTTGTGTAAAGTTGGAAAGTTTTGGAAAAGTTTTTGTTATCAATCTTATACATCGCATATTTTTGGAATCGGCATTCTACAAGAAGGGTGTCAGCGTAGAACAAAAGTGAGTCAATTTTGGCTCATCTACAACAACCACAATATTTACATGTTTTGCAAATCTGCAACAACCAAAATATTTCAATAATTTGCAAATTTTTCAGAACTACAACAATCACAAAAAGTTTTTTTAATTTTTTTTTTTTTATATTGAAATTTTTTTAAATTTTTTTGTAGACGACCCAAAAAAAAAAGCAACAAAAAATATTTTTTGTGAGTTTTGTAGTTCCGAGAGATTTGAAGAATGTTGATATATTGCTGTAGATGAGCCAAAATTCTGCGATGATTGCGCTTGGCTCAGTCATTTTGAAACATTGACAACCTTGTTCTAAAACGACCGAACAAACGAATAAAAAATTTAATGCAACTAATGCAAGTTTCTTGGTTAAGTCCTTTGTTTTGTCACAGTTAAACGACCAGCAAATTGCATATATGGAGGTAGAAATGAAATGAAGCTTAAACGAAGATGAAATGATGATGAAATGAAAATGAAATGAAGTTGAAATGAAGATGAAATGAAGGTGAAATGAAGATGAAATGAAGATGAAATGAAGATGAAATGAAGATGAAATGAAGATGAAATGAAGATGAAATGAAGATGAAATGAAGATGAAATGAAAGTGAAATGAAGATGAAATGAAGATGAAATTATGATGAAATGAAATGAAATTGAAATGAAGATGAAATGAAGAGGAAACGAAATGAAGATGATATGAAAACTAAATTGAGATGAAATGAAAATGAAATGAAGATCGAGTAATGATGGATGAAATGAAGATCAAATGAAAATGAAATGAAGATGAAAGGAAGATGAAAAAAAGATAAAATAAAGAAGATGAAATGAAGATAAAAAGAAGATTAAATGAAGATGAAATAAAGCGAAATGAAAATGAAATGAAGCTGAAATGAAGATTAAATGAAGATGAAATAAAGTGAAATGAAGATGAAATTGAAATGAAATGAAGATGAAATTGAAATGAAACGAAGATGAAATTGAAATGAAATGAAGATGAAATGAAGGTCAAACGAAGATGATTTGAAGACGAAATGAACATGAAATTGAAATGAAATGAATATCAAATGAAAATGATATGAAGGTGAAAGGAAGATAAAATAAAGATGAAATGAGACGAAATGAAGATTAAATGAAGATGAAATAAAGATGATATGAAGATGAACTGAAGATGAAATGAAGATGAAATGAAGATGAAATAAAGTGAAATGAAGATGAAATGAAGATGAAATGTAGATGATTTGAAGATGAATTGAAGATGAAATTGGAATGAAATGAAATTGAAATGAGGATCGAATAAATATGAAATAAAATTCAATAAAATTAAGGTCAAATCAAGAATGTAAAAATTTAAGGAATTTTGGCATGGCGCTAATACAAAGTAGCAAGCATGAATTTCCATTTTTCTAACGATTTGACTTATACACGCCATTGATCGCATATACTTTTCAAGCTCAAAGTAACTTGTCACATGAAAAACTTTTTAGTTAAGGAATTTTAAGCAATTTTAAGCAATATTTTTTGAGGGGACATATTTTTTACTTTCAATTTAAAAAAAAAAATTATATATGATAGAATTTACAGAAAGTAAAAGAATTTACGACAGTCGCATTTTACAGAATTTTCCTTTTTTTTTTTCTTTTTTAAATTTATGAGAAATAACCAGCTACAAAGCAAAGAAAAATGAAGTTGTTGCCCTACACAGCATCAGCAAAAGCCACGTTTCATTTCTAACTGATGACAAAATCAAAAACAAAAAAAAATCCTTTCCAACATGTACTACAATGTAACATATGCTTCCTATTTTTTAATACTTTTCCTACTTTTTTCTCTTTTTTCTATTCCCATAGGAGCGCTGACCAAATCACAATTCCCTGTCTTTACAATTTATGCGCAAAAATTATGCCTGGGTGTGCGACCGTGCGCACGTGCTTGGTGTGTCGATCGTGTACAAGGATATAAACTGAATGGACATGCAAAACGTACAGTGCCAGTGACATCGCGACGTGATTGCATGGAATTGTGCCTGGGTGAAACTGAATTCACATGCAGGTGAGTGTCAAAAGTGAAAAAAAAAAGAAAAATATTTAACGTCGGCGCATTTGTTAGAAAGAAATTCAAAAATATTTCACAAAAACAAAAAAAAGCCCCCTAAGAATTTATATTTTTTTCATATATAAAAAAAAACAAGACAAAACACGTATTTTTCTTAAAAAAAAAAAAAAAGTTCAAAGCTTTTCGCTTTATGTTTAATTCGTGATTTTAGTGTAAAACACGCCATAAAAAATAACAAAAAAAAATACATTTCATCGATAAAAAAAACCACTGCAACAGCACCATAACCATATTGAACTCATAAATCATAACTTTGACAATTTTTGTAGAACAAAATGCAAGAACCGCAGCAGTCTAAGCAACAGCTGCACTTGTGCAAATTAAAGCCTGCAAGTGATAAAATCATAAATCTTTATTTTCACGTTGCAAAAATGTTGCTAGCGACATGTGCGCATGCGCACCGCAGTGTTGAGTTGTTGCGTATTCAGCATTAAAAATTAGTATTAGCTTTGAAAACCGTAAGATTTCCTGTGATTAAGACATTATAATAGCAAAGTGTCTAAATTACAAGTAGAAGTTGGCCATACTGGTGGCGATTCTTTTACAGCAGAGGCAGCATTTCAATACAAGTTTTAATGCATAATGGCAAGTTGCAAGACTTGCATAACACGTTATTTGATTAAAATAGAGATATAATTATTTATAGAAAAAAATATGTAATGACCAATTTCTTATAGTAAAATATTTAAATTATTTAAAAAAAAAAAAAAAAAAAAACACAAATTTTTAATTTGGTATGATTAATTCGCGTTACCGAGAAATAAAAATCAAATCTGGAGTACTATTCGATGAATTTTATATTAAAAAATATAAATTAAATAAAAATTCAAAATATATTTAAAGAGTTTAGTTCTCTTTTACATCGAACAAAAATTTTTTATTTATTATTGCAAAACGCGTTTCGAACGTCATGCGTTCATCATCAGTTGCTACACAAAAACTAAAAATTTGAAAATATTGTAACAAAACAAAGAGCAATAAATATTAACATATTTTGTCATTTCATACATATAAATATTTAAGTATAAGAGAATTTAAAAATACAATTGTAAAGAACGAAAACGATCAAAATGTGGAGAGCCAAAAACTGCAACATGCATAGAAAGTAGAGAGCAAAAAAGGTTTTTCATAATAATTAAGTTATTTATGTTTTAATAAATAAAACAAAGATGATGGATTGTTGCCGATATTCCTGTTCATTGTTTTTTGTCCAGAATGAATATGTAGAGATTCTAAAATATTTAAGCGATGATAATTAGATTCTGTTTCAATTAATTTAAAGCAATTGGCATCTACGTTATGGTCATGTTTGACAATATGCTCGACTAAACCACTCTTTAATACATCGCGGTCTCTCACGTCTCTTAGATGTTCATCTCTTCTTAGTTTAAAAGCTCTTTTTGTTTGGCCGTAATAAACAAATGGACATTTCTTCTTTGCACATTTTGCCATATAAATGCCTGGTCGTTGATCATTATTTATTGGATCTTTTGTAGAGCATAATAATGATTTCAATTTGTTATTACTTCGTGGTACCAAATTTACGTCATGATTTGCCAAACAGTTTGATAAAGGTCCAAATACATTGCGATCATAAGTACATCCAAATCTGTTTGAAGTGTTCTTCGCTTTCTGAGACGAAACAAACGTTGAACAATTCATTTTTAATTTTTTATATTGGTGTTTTCTAATGAGTAAGTCAATGTTTTGTTGTGTGTAACCATTTATTCGTGCCATTTCATATATTGTGTTTCGTTCTTTAATAAAATTTTGGTGGCTTAATGGCAAAGTGCACATACGGTGTATCATAGAATTAAAAGAAGGAATATCGGCAACAATCCATCATCTTTGTTTTATTTATTAAAACATAAATAACTTAATTATTATGAAAATCCTTTTTTGCTCTCTACTTTCTATGCATGTTGCAGTTTTTGGCTCTCCACATTTTGATCGTTTTCGTTCTTTACAATTGTATTTTTAAATTCTCTTATACTTAAATATTTATATGTATGAAATGACAAAATATGTTAATATTTATTGCTCTTTGTTTTGTTACAATATTTTCAAATTTTTAGTTTTTGTGTAGCAACTGATGATGAACGCATGACGTTCGAAACGCGTTTTGCAATAATAAATAAAAAATTTTTGTTCGATGTAAAAGAGAACTAAACTCTTTAAATATATTTTGAATTTTTATTTAATTTATATTTTTTAATAACAAATTTTTAAGTTTCTGCCTTAAGTCTTTCGTTTATAAATACAAAATTTCTCTGCTGAGGCAGGTGAAAATGCAATTTTTTGCTTTACTTTAAAGAAATCATGAAAATTGTAGACATGTAAATTAAGCACTAAGCAATATTAAAAAAAAAATGTCCAATAGGGACGGGTATGGTAAACCGGAGCACATTCGAATCCAAAAGTTTAAATATAATCGATATCAATTAACATATTGCTTTTTGAAAATAACTAGGTAAGCTACGTCTTCTAACTATAAAAAACTTAAAGCTGTGAATCTTTTCTTTCAATTTAAGTCAAAAAATGTTCGAAATATTTAAGCCTATTGAAAAATTTATTAATTTTCTGAAGAAGATCATTTATTTTCAATGCGAGTTTGCAATGTATACCTAAGAAATAATGTGTTGCATACCTTTAGGGTTAAACAGTTAAAGTTCATTTCTTTATGCGAGGTGGGCGTGTTAATCACACAGATTTTTCGAATAGTTCTCAACTAGCTATAACAAATCAAGATGCGAAATTTTATTGTTATGACAGCAGTCCTACTATTTTTTTGTTCCAAAATATTTATGTAGCCATAACACTGTGTGGCGGTCGTTTGTCGGTTATTGGCATATAACTTCGACTTAAGGAAAGGTCAAATCGCAAGTTCACATTGTTAATTGTCGTAAGACGCATAGGTGCCACAAGAGAAATCCCTTTTAATAATGGTGATTTTTTCTTAAGTGTCTGGAAAAAGAAAAAAACAGCAGCTGTCAAAATATATCCGTACTCTACGGTAAATCCTTTAAAAATACTTGGTCGTAAAATTTTAAGAACTCGTCAAACTTTAACTTTGTATTATATTGCTTTTTGCAGCTTTCAATCTACTCCAGCATATTATTTCTGCAACATTTTTATATAATTTAAGGACATTTTAACAAAAATGGTTTATGGTCGCCTCAAAATAGTAAAAAATTGTTGCAAGTATGCCTATACTAATAAGGAACTAACATAAAAATTATGCAGCTGTGCTCAAAATAATAGTACTGAGTGCTTATTTTAAAATTGAAAACGATTTTAAAAATATCTGAATTTTTTTTTTTTTTTTTTTTTGACTAATTTGAAATACTATTTTTTTACAAGAATTGTATCCTTAGATAACATTAAAAAAATAACAAGTAAGATTTCAAGTCGATCAAGATAAAAAAAAATTAATATAACTAATTAATATATGTAATTATTGGAAGTTGAATGATATTTTTTATTATGGAATTTGTTGTGCGTAAGTAGATTGTTTTATATGGGTATAAAATGAATTTTATATAAAATGGTTTAAAATACTTTCATATGAACTTCTATATAAATTTTATACAAAAAAAGTATAAAAGATTTTTATGTAGTGATACTATTGTATAAAATTTAAACCAAAATAGTTTAAATTGTGTTAATACTTTTATACGAACAAGCATAAACGGTTTGTATACCACATTGAAGCATTGATTTTATACCAAGTTTGTGTGGATCTGTATTCATTCTTATTTGGTTTGAATTTTACACCCAAACTATTTTCTGTGTAGTATTTACTGTCGCGCCTTTTGTTCAGATCAACTCCAGCACAGCGTTTGCCCGTATTCTATAGTTGCGAAATATTTGTCGGCTAAAATTGGTCGACTGTCTTTTTCAAGTCACCCTTTAGATTTTCAATTGTATTAAGGTCTGCATATTTATTTTGGTAGTCTGAAACCACTGCTTGGCGACTTCACTAGCGTGCTTAGGAGTATTATCCTGCTGAAGAACCGAAATCAGTGTCATTTCTTCTTTAGCATATTGCACCATCCTCTCTGGCATTACATGCACGTACAGGTGGCGACCCATGATAACTTTGATCCAATACATAAGTTTTGCCCTCCCAAATTATTTTGTTTTTTTAAGAGCAAGTCGCTCGAAACTACAATGTTGGCCTAGTCCCATTTCTGGAAATATTTCTGTTTAACTGTGTACGAAAACTGATAGGGATTTATAATAAAACTCATTTTGTTACTCTATTGTTAGTGATAGCCTGTTTATTCTTAATTTTTCATAAAATTTTACATGCACTACTATTATTTTGATGACTTACAATCCGGCTTGAACGTGAATCTGTCTAAATAAATAAAAGAACATGTCCATAAAAATTGAAAGCAATGGATCTTCTGATTGATCGTTCATGGCGCAACAAATTGTAAAAGAAAAATTTTGAAATTGAAAACAATCAGTCAGATATGGCAACGCAAAGTTGACGGCGAGCATCACTACTATTATTTTAAGCACAACTGTACTATATATGGGTAAATCTTCGAAAAATGTACCAAAACATGCCTATTTTTGTCCGCACCAATTTTTTTTTTTTTTAGTTTTTTGTTACTTGAAGGTATAGAATATGATGACATTAACTTCTGGAATATTTTTAGAAAATGAGCAAAAACTTACAGGGGCAATATATATATGTAAACTGGGATATATTGTCCAAGCCGGGTCGAAAGGGTTAAACAATATATGTTATATATATAAAAGATTCAAATAAAATGCAAGCGATTTTCATTGATATTACTGGTTTAGCAACATTCCATCATTCTCCGTTTCATCATTCTCCGTCATTTTTTGGAACAAACATTTGCTAATTTTGCTTGAACTATTTATTAAATGTATAAAACTTAAAATTTTGTCTTAAATAAACTAATATAAATTTTTAGGGTTGCCACCTGGTTATTTTTGAAAATCTTACATAATTCAATTCTTTTTTTTTTTTTTTGACTAAATTAATATTTTTGGTTTCAGAAACACTCAGATAAACTTTTTTTAAATTTTACAAAACTTTTGGTGTTTATTTAAAAAAAAAAAAATAAGATGAAGATGAAATGTTACAAAAAAACGACGGAGAATGATGAAATGGAGAATGACGAAATGTTGCAAAAACAGTAGTTTCACAATGAAAATAGCAATTTTTTTTAAAAAAGTTGAAACGAAGCAAATTTTTTTTTTTTTTTTTTTTTGTTTTTTTAGAAAATAACGTAATATGCGAAACGACCAAATTAAGTTCACTAAGCGTTAAGGATAGGACGGAGAATGACGCTTTAACACTTAGTGTTATAATTTCATAGTAAAATATTAGAATTTAATTTTATTTTTTTTTTTTCAAGAAATTCGTATAGAAGTTCTAGTCTGAATTAAATAGTTAAAATACCAAATTTTAAATTTATACATGGGTTTGAGCCCCGGGACATTGAATGTTACATTTTTTGGAGAACCACCCATATATTGCTAAAGGTTTCTTTTCCTTAGGCACACAAAAATATAAATTTAAAGAAAATAATTAAATTTTAACTTTGTATTATATCGATCTTTGCTGGTTTCGAAGGAATTCAGCATATTGTTTCTGCAAAAATGTTAACTATGGTTTATGGCAGTCTTAAAATTGAAAAAAACTTTTGCAATTACGCGAACGAAATAATTAGAAAACTAACGTACAAATTTTATATAGTATTTTAAGAGTTTTCTTGTCTCCAAGCACACGCAACAATTTAATGCAGTTAGAAACGCTGTACTGCACTGCATACACTACAATGCGTTTTATGCTGTGCAGCAGCCGTATTTTCATTGCAGCAGTAAACGCAAAAGTAATAACAGCAAAATGAACTGTTGATGCTGTTGGAAACTTTTGCTAAGTAGCAAATGCTGCGCTATCGCTACGTTAAATTGTTATTGATGGATTTATTGTAGTGTTAACGATATATATATTTGAGGAAAGTTTAGAAATAGAAAAATAAAAAAACAGTTCAAACTGTGTGTTGTTGAATGACAGTAAATAGAATAGCAAAAACCGAGTTGTATTTATTGAGGTGTTGAATAGAGCAATAAAAATAAAAAGTTTAAGTTTACCGGATTAACTTGATCTGTAAATGAGATTTATACTTTAAAGAACAGTTCTTAGAATAGCAATAAAAAGTTATTTTACGTTGCTTTCTACATTTCTATTGTTAACTGCATCACTTGAAGGTAGACTTGAAGAGATTGCATGGTAAAAATTTGACTTTTGAAATAGTTAAAAAGTCAAGCTATTTAGCAGAGCAAAGGTTTTTTTCTTTACACTTTGCCACTTATTGAAAATCATCAATCATCTCAATGGCAAAAACCAATTAAGTAAAATCCATTAGTCTGGTTTGACATGGCAAAGAGACGCGCACATAAAATCATTTATCATGTATATGTTATGCTTAACAAGGATAAATGTATCCTGTGCTTTAGTTACGTACTTTAAATCATAATTTTTAAGTTAAAAGGCAAAAAGTTACAAATACATTTTTTTTCTCTGCCAGCAAGTACTTTAACCCATTATGGTGCGAGTAAAGCAAAAACAAAAAAATGCATTAAATACCATAGCCATGCCAATAAGCCAACAAATGCACCATGCAAACAAGTTTTTGCATACAGGCATATCTTGTAAAAAGCTAAAAGAAAACATCTAACTATTTATACAGCTTGTTAAAAGCTTGTTAATATAACATACACAGAGGTACATATGTATGTACATTAGAGTGGTCCAAAATCCGAAAGTGTTAAAAAGTCAAGGTGCGCGCGACTTTTCTGAATCCTTGGATCCTGCTGATTACAAAAAGTGCTTTGGAACCAAAAAAAAATTGCGTTTAGATATTCCGCAACGAGCTTGAAGGTACTTTTTTAGGAATTTTTGAGTTTTCGAGTTCTCTTTTTAATTTAAACGCTATACCTTTTGAACCAGATAAAGTATTTGCAAAAATTAAATTGCATTTTGTTAGGAATATTTTGAGACATGTTTTGCATCAATAATAATTAATCTACTTTTTGCCAATTTTTTTTAGCAGCACTTTAAACTTAAAAATTTGTTAATTTTTTGAGGTGTTTGCACTTTCAACAACCGATTTTTTTCTTATTTTGCTCTAGCAAATTTTTTTAAACATTTTTACATTTTTATGCATTAATTTATCTTTAAAATAATTTCAACAACTAAGCTATTAATAACACTTTTACTCACAAAAAACTATTAAGTATAATTAAATTAGACTAAAAAAAAAAATTCATTTTAGTGTTTTCAAGGCATTGAAATAAGATATCTTAATGGGACGACGTAAGATACCACTTGTTTTTTATAAAATCATTAGTTCCTAATCTTTTGAGTAAAACAACATTCTTTGCAATATCGAAATTTTTGCACTTCTTGTTATTTTTGGCAAAACAGGTTAACAGATAGTTTTCATAGATCTTCAAAAAAAACTAAAAAAAAATTTAGTCAAAAATAAACTAAAATAGCCATTTTCGATGTATTTGTTACTGTTAATTCCGAATTCAGTCTCAAAATTGCTCTATCTTGTACGGTTGAGGAGATATTCAAACATAAAAGTATGAAAAACACCGTGTTTGCTCTTTTTAAAGTGATATTACAAGTCAAGGTTACTTTCAGCCACAAAAAATGGTATAGTGGTTAAAAGTGCCAATCTGTTTCTTTAAAATCCAATTTAAATTATACCGATATCTTTTTTATTCTCGGAGTTATCCTAACTTAAAAAGTTAAAAAAGTGCAAAAAAAAACGATATTTCAGAGGATTAAAGAGATATCGATTTAATTTAAATTGGGTTTTCAAGAAAAATGCCGTCACTCTTATTTTCAATACCAAGCTGAAAGTTACCATGTCGTTATATAACAGCTTCAAAATTATCAAAAACGGTGTTTTTTTGCATTTTTAGGTTAGGATATCTCTAAAACCGTACAAGATAGAGCAATTCTGAGACCGGATTTAGAATTTTCATGAACAAATACATCTTAAATGACTATTGTTGTTTCTGTTTCACCAGGAAAATTTTAAACTCAAAGATTTTTTTTGGCCAAATTTGATTAAACTTTACGGTTTTAAGCAAGTAAAGTGAAGCTGGTGGCTTAGTTGTTGGAGTCAGTTGATAGATAAATTAATGCGTAAGAAAATAGAAACATAAAAAAAAATTCGCTAGAGCAAAATAAGAAAAAAATAGGTTCTTGAAAGTGCAAATACCTCAAAAAATTAACAAATTTTGAAGTTTAAAGTGCTGCTAAAAAAAATTGAAAAAGACAACATTAATTATTATTAATGCAAAAAATGGCTCAAAATATTTTTAACAAAATGCAAATTTAATTTTTGCAAATACCTTATCTGGTTCAAAAGATATAGCGTTTAAATTAAAAATAGTACTCAAAAACTCAAAAATTCCTTAAAAAGTACCTTCAAGCTCGTTGCGGAATATCTAAACGCAATTTTTTTTTGGTTCCAAAGCACTTTTTGTAATCAGCAGGATCCAAGGATTCAGAAAAGTCGCGCGCACCTTGACTTTTTAACACTTCTGAATTTTCCATACAAAATTTGGACCACTCTAATGTACATTAAACCGTACCTGAAGTAAAAAGTAAACATTTTCTTTTTTTAATTAGCATTTTTCATCATACCTTTGGCATTTACAATAGCCCGATCTTTAATACCACAGGCACACATAAAAAAAAAAAAAACAAGACCCATTGGGTACACCCCCAGGGCCGCATGTATTCGGAGGCGCTGAGCCCGAAAATCGTATTTTTAGAAAAAAACAAAGTTTTGTTGTCTTTAGTTAGAACTTTATTTGTTCCAAAAATTTTCAATGTGTGCATATTGCATAATGTCAAAAAATAATTTGGACCACCTAGTTACCCCTTATTAGCCCTCTTATAGCCCCCAAGAGGGATGAAATAACGCTTTTTATAAAAATTTATAAGGAATGTATATTTGTAGGTTTTTTGGTGGGCTGGAACAGAACATGACGAAAAAAAATAGTTTTAGTAGCACAGGTACCCAAGTACCCCTCCAAGAGGGTCAAAATTTCAAGTTTCATAAAAATATAAAATGTATATCAATTTTTAGGTTTTTTGGTGCTCTGAAACTGAAAATGATATTTAAAAATTATTTCAACCACCAAGTAACCCCTTAGGACCTTTTTATAGCTCCCCGAAGGGTTGAAATTTGGCTTTTTATAAGAAATATAAATGTATGTGCATATCAGGGTTTTTTGTTGAGCAGGAATCAAGTTCAACAATATAGAAATTTTGCTTTGCTGGCTAGGTATATTAAAAAAACTGTAAAGGGTGCATTTTTTCCCCTCTCTGATTTCCACACTCTAATTTAATATCACTCTGCGGATTTTTCTTCTTAAATGACTCATTTGCATAGTCTATTCATTATGTATGTTTGAATAATCATTATTAATGTCTCAAAGAGGGCTATGTTTTTGCCGTTTTAGTACAAGTTCACTAGATCTCAATCCCTAACAACCCTAAGTTCGGTCAAAAAAAAAAAATCCAAATTGCCTTGCAAAAATATTTCGGATTCGATAATGTACGGTGGACTCTGTTTTTCAGGTACGGTCTAATGTACATAAGTAGATGTGACGATGGAACTGAACATACACACAGGGACATTAAAAACAAACCATACGCGATACATCAAAAAGAAAAGCAAAAAAAACAAGTCAAAGTCTAGCAAAAAACCATAAAAAACAGTTCATCATAATTCAATAAACATCCATGTATGCAGAATACCTGACACAAAGGAAAAAAAACTAAACAGTTTTTGAGTAGCGTTGGTAACGAGGCATACAATATCTACGATACTCAAGACACAAGAGAGTTCAGCTACTTAAGTACGGAAGAAAACATTATTATGTCGCTAATACATAGAGTATAAAACGACGACGACGAGCAGCTATATCTAATTAAAGAAATGCAAGAAAAAGACAACAGGAAAATCCAAACACAATTGACAGTTAAAAAGAATACTAACTGACAGCAAAATGTTAGGAGGGAGGAGAAAAAAAGGAGAAAAAAACTTTACTAAACAGCATGTCAATGTTTGCAATCTTTTTAATATCAAATAAATACAATATGAGAAGAGAGTGTGCAAAAAATCGACATGTGGAAATACACAGTTTGTAGCAGTGGAAAACCTTGAATGGTATGCAAAATACTTGTACAAAAAAAAAATTATAAAAAACCAAAGCAAAGATGATAAGATACGTATGTATGTTGGGTAGCTGCTGCTGATGATGAAAAAAAAAAAGCCAACTTCCCGTTTTATGCAAAATAGCAGTGCATGGCATAGCAGGGTTTATGTAATACCAACATACGACAACAATCAGCGTCAGCGACAATGATGACGCTAAGCCAAATGTCTAGCGACCAATCTATAACAAGTAGAACAGTTTGTTCATTATTGCAAGAACAAAATAGTGAAAATGTTTTGAAATATTTTTGGCTAAATTTTATTTAAGTTGCTATTTGAGCTTTACCCTTGGCGAAAAATACTTATAACTGTAGTAGCAAAGTTCATTTATAATTATGGTGTTTTTTTCAAAAAAGCGCCTTCATTCGAAGAAAAATAAAGCATTAATACTTCGTCAGCCACATTTTAAATTTACATTTTTTTTGCAGCGTAATTAAAATTTTTTCAAAATTGTCAATAAGTGATATCAAACCTAAAATAAAAGAATTTATAATTCAATATATTAAAGTTAAATGTCACTCATACGTCATGGTTCACTAAAGTAATAAAAAATAAATAAAACGTAGGGCGAACCCACGAAACCCTGAAATTTAGAGTCTCATGCTCTACCGACAGAACAACTGAATAGTGACAAGAACAATAAATACAAACCGGCTAGGTTTTTTCCATTGCAGATTCCTGTTTTTTTTTTTAATTTTTTTTTTTTTTTTTAACTTCCACTTTAAGAAAATGAACTGGGAGAGAGCAAACAAAATCACAATTTTGCACATACGGGCAATTTCGTGTTCATTCACATAACTAGTCATTTATTTTCTCATCGAAAGTTTTCACTTCTTTACTCGAATATAAATTTGTTTTAAAAAACCTTGTAAGTGGGAAAAAAAACTCACCTGCCTAAGCGGCCACTCATCTAATCAAATCTTTTTGTAGCTTTATTAATACCAAAGAAAAAAAGCTAGTATTACAGGCCCTACATAACATCGAACCCAAAATTTTGAGCATAAATAAAAATTACTCATACGACACGTTTCAAAATTTCGATTAAAAAAAAAAAAAATACCAAAGTTCCACTGTGCACTCGGACAACGAATTTGAGAGACAATCGGATAGACAAGAAAATTGCTATGTAAGGAAAGAGAAAAAAACTACATAAAAAACAAGAAAAAACACAAAAAAACAGAAAAGGAGTCATGTACATGAATAGAAACAACAAACAAGCCAACAAATATTTCTGTTATCAAAAACATGCAGACTAACTGAATTTTGCTAGAGATAAGACGACATTTTTTACAGTTAGTTAAAGGTCAACCACTGAACAAGCCATTAAGCGCAACAGGTAATTTAGCTTTGCAGCAAAATTTAAAATGAATGATCATTCGCCATCTGCGTAAATGCTGTCATTTGATGTTGCATCAACAGTAGCAGCAACATGTGATGCTGGATATCAAATACTGACGAGTTGTTGCTTGATGTACACGAAAAGAAAAAACATATAAAAGTATTCAGAAACAAGCTGTAAAATGCGTGCAAACGACAGATTTAGACATTTTTGTGCGTCAGGTCAGTAAAAACTAGGCAGCAGCTTAACGATTTTTATAATGAATGATATAACTCCTGGGTAAAAATTCCGAATTAGCGAATAGTGTAACGTACTTTAGAACACGGCAGCAGATAGCCATAATCTTGTTTATCAAACTGTAACTGCAAACTATTCCAACTGGATAAATGACTTTCCGAGATATCATCCATTGAAGTAAATAAACCTCAACATACACAGTAAAAATGTTAGTTTAATTTTAAAACCCAAAAAGTGTCAATAATTTATATATTTATTAATTTTAAACTATTTTGGAATAAATTTGAAACTTTTTTGGAAAAAAAACGGAATTTAATACCAAAAACGTTTAGAATCAATACTAAATCAAAAGTAAAAAAAGTAAAGTATGATTTTTAAGTGAGTACAAATTTAATTTAATCCTTTACTTAGAGCTGAGATACATTTATTGCAGTGGAAAATACCTCGGAAAGTTATGATCTAATTCAAAAAAGTTAAAAGTTAAGGTTCAAAGAACAAGAATAGGGCTATTCAAAGGCGTTGCTAAAAGTGAATGAGCGCTAAATACCTAAAAAAAGCTGCACTTAAGAGCAAACATATTTCGGATCCCAGACCTGATAGGGAAAAACGGTTGCTAGATTCGAAATCATCTGCTGCAAATTAACCAAAATAAGTTATCGACATCTCATTCAAAATTTAATTTTAAACTACAAAAAAAAAAAAAAATAGTTTCTTCTTAACAAAGGAAAAAGTTTTTATACCCTTCCTTGGTCGATAAAACACAAAAAGCTTTTAATATTCTTCCTTAGGGTTCAGGTTATCTGCATCGGTGCAGCAGATAAGTTGCAATATCGTACTTTCCATTTAGAGGAGTGTAACTCCTACTAAAGAGCAAACAGTTTTTGATATCTTGCTATACCAAAATTCATAAAAATCAATCATGCTATCGTGCTATATAGTGCTAACTCTATATCTATACCAAATTTCATAAAAATCGTATGCAGTATTTTCGCCGTGAGAGCGTTTTTTCCATTTAGGGGCGTGGCACTGTCCACTGAAAATATAATGGTCAAGTTATCGTTCCTTAGTGCCAATCCTACCTCCATACCAAATTTCGTTGAAACCGATGCAGCGGTTTAGCTGTGAGAGCGTTTTATCCATTTAAGGGCGTGGCACCGCCCACTGAAAAACATAATGGTCATTTTATCGTTCCTTAGTAGTAACTCTACCTCCGTACCAAATTTCGTTAAAATCGATGCAGCGGCTTAGCCGTGAGACCATTTTTTTATTTAGGGGCGTGGCACCCCCCACTGAAAAACATAATGGTCATATTATCGTTCCTTAGTGCTAACTCTACCTCCGTACCAAATTTCGTTAAAATCTATGCAGCGGCTTAGCCGTGAGACCATTTTTTTCATTTAGGGGCGTCGCACCGCCCACTGGAAAACATAATGGTCATATTATCATTCCTTAATGCTAACCCTACCTCCGTATCAAATTTCGTTAAAATCGATGAAGCGGTTTAGCTGTGAGAACGTTTTTTCATTTAGGGGCGTGGCACCGCCCACTTTTAAAAAATATATAGTCCTATGCACTGCTCCTCCTCACAACCTTTCCAACAAAAAAAAAATCAAGCAAATCGGTTGAGATTTAGGTATAGAAACAGGGACCTAACCGATTTCGTTTGCCTATTTATATATAGATTTTGAAGGCAACAACCCATCAAGTGGGCGTAAAAATATGCCACGCCTACTTTTTGTCACTTAAATACGTAATATCTTGCGAGTTAAAAAAGATATCTTGATGAAATTTGGTGGGTAGCTGCTGAACGTAAATACCATAAACTAGTCGGAAACTAGGCGTAATCAAATTAGTGCCATGCCCACTTTTGAAAGTTTGAAGGTCTTAACACGTTATACATAAGCATATGGAAAGCAATACAAGCTATTTTGATTGAAAACAGAAGGTGGTGTCGAAAGTAAATATAATACATACGTTTCAAGAAATACCTTCCAACATTTCCCATAGGACTCTTATACAGTAAAAATTATTTAAGTTTAATTTTAAAACCAAAAAGTAGTTATATAGAACCAAAGAGTAGTTATAGAACAAAAGTACTTATTAGTTTTGAACTTTTTTGAAATAAATTTCATACTTTTCTGGAATAAATTTCAAACTTTTTTGAAAAACAATCGGAATTTTATACCAAGAAAGTATTAAACAGTCATTTTTAGTGTGAACTTTCCGAGTTATGATCCTTTAACGAGAAGATATTTCAGCTCCCATAAGAAGGACGGAATTATCCTTAACTTTTATGTGTCCAACAGGAAATATTCATAACTGAATTCTGCTATAAACCACATTTTTATATCGAAAAAACCTGCTTATTTCAAATAAGAAACATTACGGCGTAAAGTGATTATTGGATGTTCGCTATGGTCTAGATCTTCAGGTAAACCTTTGCTGCAACATTTGCTGACATTTTAAGCATAACTTTGATTACAAAGATTCATATACATAATTTTTATCTAAACATAACATGCCATTTTTAAATGACAAGGTCCTGCTACTTGATACTCTTAAAAGGCAGACATAGAAGACATGAAATTTTGACAATAGCCCAAAGGAAGAATTCTGAAAACCGCTGCTGCTAACTGAAACTCAATTGAAGAGAACAAACAAACCTCACCTGACAAAATACCTTTAAAAGAGATCATTCTTTTCTAACCAGTTAAGTAAAAATAATTATTTATTCAATTCAAATTGTTGGTACATCCCATTTTGTCGTTATGTCTGGCACACGTTAAATGTCAGTGCTAAAACCGAAGCGTTGGTTGAAAAGAAAACGTTGAGAAAAAAAAAATAATTAACATTACAATGTTACATGTTGGCGTGAAGCCATTACAGTGTTTTTAATTCATTCTGTCATTTTAGTGAAGTTCTTTAGCTATGCTTAAAGATTTTTTCAACTTTTTGGAATAAAACTCAAGTAAAACTTTAAGCTTTTATATCCTGAAGTAAAAGTTTTGAGTCAACTTTTAATTTTATTTCTAAAAGTTTAAATTTTTTTTAAACTTTACCGAAAGAATTTAAAAATTAAGTTAAGTAAACCTTTAAAATTGTTTTCAAAAAACTTGATTTAAGTTCTGCTTTTCTGCCCCACTTTTTTTGTGCCACTTTTTTGCGACACTTTTTTGTGACACTTTTTGCGACACTTTTTTTGTGACACTTTTTTGCGATACCTTTTTGTGACACTTTTTTGGGACACTTTTTCGCAGTATCACGTTACATCTATGCAACCCATTTTAACGAAATTTAATTGGTCAATGCAGAAAATGAATGCCATACGCTAGATAAGTGCCACGCTCACTTTGCAAATATAATTTTGACTCATACACTAGCTAAGAAAAGTAACAATAAGTTTGAGTTTTATGTACGTTCAACAAAATGCTACAGATTTTTAAAATTTATAAAAGCAAATAATTAAGCAACTGTAAAACTACTACAATAATACCTTAATTTTAACGTTGAACATCAGATCGTGGCTTAAGCTAAATATTATGCAATGTATATTGTGGACGGACCAAAATATGATGCTCCAAATAGCAGCGTATTTTCAAGCAACGACGCTTGTTAGACAGCGATATAAAAATTCATAACTTGCAGCGATTTTTGTGTATTCTGTTGCTGACAGGCAGACAGACAGACATGGCGTGCTATAGTGTGTAGCGTATATTTTTTTATGATGTGAATGACAGTTAACAGAGTTGGCTTGCAGTGTTTGCCTGTGTGTATTAGATTCCAAGAAGGTTGCTACTAAGCAGCAGCAGCAGCAGCAACAGCAGCAACAAAGGGTTTAACTTCTCAATGCCTCTGATTTAAGGACAAGTGGATTTGATTGTGACATAAATGCAAAATTATTATCTTTGCGATACGCTACTATGATGATGTTGATGATGCTGACGACGACGATGACGATAGCAATAGACATTGTAGTAAAAGTTGAATGTTTAAAAAAAGTATTTGCAACAAGTGACAGTGACAGCCTGCTGCTGCTGCTGCTGTTGTAAAATGCAAAGGTCTCTTCCTTAAGCAGAAATTTTTCCAGCAATTTTTTGCGTTTTTTGGTGAAAGAGCGTTTGTGGTGCAGGAATTGTTATGACAAGACAAGGGAATTTATTGGTAGTCACTGCATAAAGTGTAGCTGCGGCATAACAAAAAAAACAAAAAAAAAAAAAAATAGATGTATCATCATGTATATCGTTAGATGTTAGAAAATGTAAATGCTGTAATTTGATAAGCAATTTATTTGATATATTGCTGATGTTTTGTTGCTGCAGCATTGCCTGCGGTATGGAATTGGAAATTCTAAATGCAGCGAGCATGTTAAAGAAATTAAAAGAATTAATAATTTGAAAGTGTCTGAAGGAATCATAGGGTTTTGTTACTTCTGGATGTTATTAAATTATTAGTAATTAAAACAAGATAATAACTTGAAAAAAAAAACAACTCATTTTATGGCAACACGACACACAGTGGGACACAATAGTAGTGTTTCACCCAAATCAGTCTGCAGATCGTAAAATTATTGATTTAAAAAAAAAAATTTTTGGAATGTTTGTATTTTGGTCTCTCACAAATAAAGTAACGCACTGATGAAGCAGACAAATAATTTGCGAAACGTCGGCAAATTTAAATTTTAAATAAAAAAAAAATTTGTTTTTTATTTGGTTTACCAAATTATTGGCCACTAAAAAAAGCCTTTTTATTTCTATAATGTAATAAAATTCTCCATCGATCTGTCTGGCCCGATTTTTGGCTTTCGTCCCCAATTTTTTATAATTTTAATCTAATACTGTACTTTAGGTAAAAAATATAAAAAATTCCGATTATGATTAGTGTCCAAGTCACAATTATAAAAATGTTTTTGACTTTTTAGTTTTAAACTCTCATTTTACAAATCGTTAGCTTAATATGGAAAAGGCGTACCTCAATTTTTTTCGAAATTGACTTTTTTGCATATTCTGGTTGGCCACTCTCTAATACACCTCTCTACAAAAATTAGACATGATAATATCAAAAATGGCCAAGTTATAGTCAATTTTAAAAAAGCCCTAACACATAACAAAAAATTCTTGAAAGAAAAAGCCCTAACTCACAATATGTAGCGTTTAAATAGTGTTAAAATCACTCAAAAACTATTCGGTTAATTAAGCTGAAAACTTGGCACTGAGTGTACTTCAAATATAGAAAGGTTTTACTGCTATACACGAAGGTTCCCGAAGGTCATCCGAAGGTTTTCTGGTCAAAACGAAAAATATCTGGGTATACTATAGTAAAAACATCTATGGTAGACTATCAATGAACCTTAGTTGATAGTTTTCTAAGACACCCGAAGGTTTTCGAAGGCTATCCGAAGGCTTGATAGTCAAAACGAAAAATATTTCGGTATACTAGAGGGAAAATGTCATTGGTGGACTATCAAAAAGGTCTAACTTGAAGTTTTTTGGGACACCCGAAGGTTTCAGAAGTTCCCCCCGAAGAATTCAAAGGTTCCCGAAAGTCACCCGAAGGCTTCATAGCCAATACGAAACTATATCAATGTATACCGATGGGAAAACATTAATAGCATCTATGAGTTTAGTTGCCGTGGGTACTTTATTATCATAAACTTTACTTGATGTACACTTTAATGTTTTAAATTGTCGTTACCTATTGATTGTCACCACTTTTATGATAATCTTCCATACAACACATAAACATTTTCGTTCAAGTTTTTATCGAATCCAGTTACCTTTCTTTGTAAAGGCTTTCCTTTTCATTTTATATTGAATAACTTTGATTTTATTCATAATTTTTGATTTGTTGTAAAAAGACCTAACACACAAAACTACCCAAAAAACAAAGAAAATAAAAAAAAAATTCTAGAATGAAAATTGTTGATAGTTTTTGCTGTAAATTTTATTCAGTTTTTTCCTTCTCCTGTAAAGTATTGAAAATGTGAGTTACGCCTTTTCCATATTAAGCTAACGAAATAATCTATCAAATTATTAAAAATAGGCGGTGCTACGCCCCAAAAAAATGAATTCATCATATCTCCGAAACTACTTGACGCAGGTATATAAAATTTGGTACATATGTGTGGGGTGGTGCCACGCCCACCAAAAAGCTGATATATCCTATCTCTGAAACTACTTGGCGCAGATCGTTGAAATTTAGATCATATGTATGTGCACAGTAACGAGACAAATAATATTGACTGGAAAAGTTAGCGGTGTCAAGGTCCTTTGGAAGCTAATCTATCTTATCTACTAAATTACTTCACGCTTGTTATTGAAATTAGGTACTTATATATGTAAAATGCAATATGACAGACAACGAGCAATGGAAAAATGGGCGGTACAACACCCCTGTTCATATATGTATCAAATTTCAACTATATGCGCCAAGTAGTTATAGAGATAGGATGTACCAGCTGTTTGGTGGGCGTGGCACCGCCCATTTTTCCAAAGAACTTTTTTTCTTACGATGGTCTTAACATATGTACCAAATTTTATCTATCTGCGTGAAGTAGTTTCGGAGTTATGATGAATTCATTTTTTGGAAGGCGTGACACCGTTAAATAGGATCTTTTTCATACAAAAATGGCCGCCAAAGACAAAAATTAGAGAAAAAAAAAATAAAATTTCAACTTTAAAGGCTCAGATTTTTGCGAAATCTTTATAAACTCTATAAACCAAGTATATTTTTAGAAAGCTCATACGATTAGCTAAAAGTCTCATATATACGAAAGATTTTTCTAAATCGCTGGGGTGGCCCATGAAAATTTTTTTGTAAAACAATTCAATAAAACCAGTTTTAACTCTACAACTCGTCAATGTTACATTTTACATCCACTCTCAGATGCGATTCGTCAAGGCCCGTTCTACACCTTGTATTAGTAAATGAAAAGTATAAATACATATAAACGCTAAAGGATATTTTAAAAAAAATTTAACCCTAGTTTGCCACTTGTCATCCAAACATCACTTTGGTGCAAAAGTTCATTTATTTTTTTTAAATTTGCATCAGATCAAACTGCCGCAATCTCGATATATTATAAACTAAACTTGACCAGATACGCCAATTATGTCAAAAACTTGTGTGGAACTCATTTTTCAGAAAGGTTAAACACAAAAACTTTATTATCACAAGTGCAATAAATTACTTTTTTGCCAAGAAAATTGTTCAAATTACCTATAGTGCGCTGTACAAATTCAGGGAATGTAAAAAATAATACAGTATTTTGATTATTTTATTGCAAAACTCATTTATTTAAATTGATTTAAATAAACTTGCTACACAAAAAAAAATAAATTTTCTTTATTGCTTAACATCAAAACACATTCACCTCATTCACCACTAATGCTACCACTAACACGCTACTATGGTACATTCTCACATATCGTCATTTTGCGCGATTAAGGATCAAGAAAAGACCAAGTGCGCACCTTTCAACTTAGCAAGTCAATAACCTGTTAATTCCACAAATTATGCCTTTATTGCAAGGCAAATTATACGTGTATGGCAAAATTAGATTTTATGCATTTTAGTGTAATGCTACCACCACAGCCAACCAGCCAACTGCAGTAAATTCAATCAAATTGCACTACACGGCCAACAACAATAAAACGAAATACAGCAGCAACAACATTAGCAACAACAAATGTGTGTGCAAAATTACGATATAAATCTGTAAATCTAATTTATTTCATTTCAAATCTGCGGCTCTGGCTGCATCTCAAAAGTTTCCTTTTGGCCAAGTTAATGATTGTGAACAGATAAGCAGCACAACAACAAACCACCATCACCACCACATACAGTTATCATTAAACACCTCATCAGAGTTGTAAGCTTTTGGATAAAAGTTCTATAAGAAAAATTGGTATGTGAAGCGAAAAAAACACGAAAAAAACTAAACAATCAGCAAAATTTTTACGTTAGCAATTTGGAAAGTTGCAGTGTTTGCGGTTTTGCTGCGTCAGTTAGTTAATATAGGCCAACAAGGCAATCGTAAGTTGGTAGTAAAATTGCCATGGATTGTTTTGGCATGAAATGCCAGCGCGGTTTATGCGCCATGCCAGGCAACAACATAGCAATATACAGCAGCAGCAGCAGGAGCAACACCACCAACGCATTTGCTACCAAATCAGGTAATAATGTTGGCATTGTTGCTATTGCTGCTGCTGTTGTTGTTGTTATTTTGTTCTATTGTAATAATAACAAGCATAACTGTTTTCTTTGCTTGTTGCTGTTGTTGCACTTATGACCATGTTGGTTGTTTAATATTGGTACTGCAGTTGACTCTGTTGGTTCTTTTTTTTTAGCGCAAAATTTGTGATTTTCTTTTTTTTAGTAGCAGCAATAAATTTTGCTGCCCATCTTTAGTTGGTGTCTTTAAAGTTTATACGGAATTTTGTATTCCAATAGGAATTAGCTGAAAATTGATAAATTTTCATAGGTTTTGAAAACCCAAAAAAAAAAAAAAAACATAATGTCATGAATAATGGGAATCAGTCTTTTAAGAGGCGCACAGAAAGACAGCTAGTATACAAAGTTGGCATGGATTTAATTTTTCAAATTGAAACAGAAAAAAAACTATCTAATGCATCTTAGTGCATGTTTTCAAAATAAAATTACAAGCTTTTTAAGGGTCACAATGCCTGAAACTTGATTATATCGTTCAGAAAAAATTGTATGCAGGCAGGGTAGAAAATATAGATTCTACTCGAAAATATTCAAAAAACAAAACATCCAATGAAAAACATCCAAAAAACAAAACATCCAAAAAAAAAAAACAACCAATGAAAAACATCCAAAAATAAATACACCCGATGAAAAAATAAATTCCAAAAAAAATCAAAAAAAATCCAATGAAAAACATCCGATAATAAACATTCAAAACAAAAAACATCCAATGAAAAACATCCAATGAAAAACATCCAAAAATAAAAGCACCCAATGAAAAAAAAAAAAACATCAAAAAAACATCCAAAAATAAAAACATCCAAAAAAAAATCCGATGAAAAACATTCAAAAAAAACATCCAATGAAAAACATCCATAAAGAAACATCCAAAAAAAAAACATTCAAAAATAAAAAAATAAAAATAAAAAAAACATTCAAAAATTTTTGGACATTTTTTAAAGGATGTTTTTTTTTATTTGATGTTTTTATTTTTGGATGTATTTATTTTTGAATGTTTTTTTTTATTTTTTTTTTTGAATGTTTTTATTTTTGGATATTTTTTGTTTTTAATGTTTTTATTTTTGAATACTTTCTTTTTGGATGTTTTTTTTTTTGGATGTTTTTATTTTGGGATGTTTTTATTTTGGGATGTTTTTACTTTTGGGTGTTTTTTATTTTTGGGTGTTTTTTTTTTTTTGATGTTTTTCATTGGTTTTTTTTTTTTTTTTTTGATATTTTTGATAATCAACGAAAATTTAAATTCAATTTCATTGGAATTTAACTCCGATTTGACCAATTCCTAATAGTGGCATCAATACTACATATCGTCGGGTTAAAACTACAACCATACATCTACATGTACTGACATTTTGAGTTAAGTATACAAAAACATGAAGAAAAAACGGATCTTTGCCCCAGTTTAGTCGGTTTTTTGATATGTAGGACACATCCAATTTTACATAAAGAGTAAAAAGTAGAAAACTGCAAAATCCCATACAAAAAACGAAATTTAAAAAATTTAAAATGCTTTTTTCTCAAAACATGAAAAATGTAGATGTCTAGTTGTAGTTTTAACCCGACGATATGAAGTAAGAAGAATACTGCGCAATATAATACATAAATAAAAATTCTTACACTTGCAAAAAGTTCATACTTTTTCAACTATACTAAAATTTAAATTAAAGCCATTATCAGTAGACACTGAGGGGATTCCTGAAAACGTGTAAAAGCCTCGAAAACCTCGTTAGTTTTACGAGTTTACAAGGTTACAAGGAGGCTTTTACACGTTTTCAGGAATCCCCTCACTATGTTTATGAATTCAAGCGAGTTCGGCGTAAATTGTTACTGTGGAATCAAGCTATTGTCTTCATGGTTGCCACTTTAGTGTTTTTTTATTAAATTTATAAAAAATTTTAAGTATTTTATCAAATATATCACCACTTTAAAAACTTTAATATTAATGACGATAAGAAATACCCATGAGGGCGACCGATTAGTCTAAATTCTGGTACCATCACATATAAAGTTCGATTTACGTTTTGTATTGTTTGTAATTGGATGTAATCAATTGTCTCCTAATGCATTACATTGAGATCAAAAAGAGGTCAATTGTCTCCTTATACATTACATTGAGACCAGAAAAAAGTCAATTGAGGAGTGGCCGTACCAAAGGACCTAAGTACCATTTCGAGGCAAAAATAGTGTCATAATATGAAACGGGTGGCATTTTGTTAGAAATTGATAAAATTGTTTTCTGTTTCCACTAAAAATATTCGTGACAGTGTGAAATTGATGTCATTATGTTGAAAAAATTATAAAAGTCAAATAACAGACTATTAGGCTCATAAAAAGTAGGAAATGGTACTTAGGCTTTTTGGTACGGCCACTCCTCAATTGTCTCCTTATGCATTACATTCGGACCAGAAAAAGGCCAATTTTTTTTTATTTTATTTTTAAACTTCAAAGAATTTTATTTAATATATAAGTTTTACACAAAAACATCAAAAGATTTCATAGTCGAATGTGCTGAAGACTTTGTTAACTATTTCTGAGCATTGTGTTCCGGGTTCAAATCTCAGTGCGGATGAAATTTTTTTTATTAATTTTTTTATATGACGGCGATATTGGACACATGTTTCATTTTCCGCTCCGTTTACTCGATGGTGTGGAATTGATGGCATAATGTTACAAAAATGATACCGGTCAAATAACTAATTATTATGGCACATAATATGTATGACATTACTTTTATTTCGAAATGGTACTTAGGTTTTTTGGTACGGCCACTCCTCAATTATGTCCGCCTGTCCTACAGGGAATTTAACCATAAAAAATATTTTTATAGAAACCAAAGCACAACATTTTTTCAAAACTGATGAATTATCAGAATCGCAGCAAACTTAATTTTTATATTGAATTTTTAAATCATATACAAAAAAAGTTTGATTTTGGAATATATCTCTGATTTCCTAACAAAGTTTTGTATGAAACTGAAATATCAATAATGCCTTTGGTACAAAATTTTTCTTATTTAACTCAATGTGATATTGTTATAATATAAACACAATGGATCCTCTTAAAACTTTCAAGATATGACCTCAGAAGTGATATGGATATTGCCTTTTTGGGAAAAAATTAGTTTCATAAGATATGGAACGGAAATGATTTTGTATATAGAAAAATGTGTCTTCCTCATAGTTCAGCAGTTGCTGATTGTATATTTTTTTAGTTTATCCTTAATAAAGACTAAGAGTTCATTGCAATGAATAATATAATGTTGTCTAAAGAGCTTATTCCAAAAAACACAGAAAATCATTATGTTTGGTCAGCAAAGGAGTTAAACTAAAGAGATTATTTTTAATACATGTTATCAAAAAAAAATTATTATATTTCAATTTTCAAAAAAGGGCAAAAGTAATGTCATACACATTATGTGCCATAACAATAGGTTATTCGACCAATATTATTTTTTAAGCTCAATGCTATCTATTCCACACTATCAAGTAAACTTCCTGTGTAAACAGAGATTAATTTTATGAATTTCTAACAAAATTATAGCTATTTAATATTATGACATTATTTTTGCCCTTTATTGACTTCCGCCCTTTTAACATTTGCCGATTCATTTATAATTCAGAAATTTATATATAAAAAATTGAAATTGAATTGAATTGTGGAAAAGTTTTTGACACGCTTAACGAAAGGAAGATTTTCTATCCTTAAGTAAATAGCACCATTAATCTTAAAAGCCTGACAAATAGCTTTATGAAAGTGTTGTTGGTCTGACATTATAAATTTAGCGCCATAAGGAAGTCATCTGCAGCTCAATTCCGATGATGGCGGTATTGAAGCATGCATGCACCCACCAATAATAGCAAAAATTATAAACACAAAAGATCGCTATTAAACGCAATGACTGAAGATAGTTGTTGTTGCAACGCACAAGCAACTTTTACTGCAGCAACACAGCAAAAAGCAGCAACTAATTTAAACTAATGACCATATGCGGGCATAATTTTCGCGCCTTCAACATTTGCCGCCGTTGATATTGTAGCCGCTGCTACACGGCCTCTATATGGCACCTACAACAAGTCTAACAGCATATTGTTGTTGTTACTGCAGATGTTGCTGTTGCCACTAATGCTAGCAATGCAAGTGTTTGGCAAATAACTGTCTTCAGTGCACATAAAAGGCAAAAATTGTAGAAACAAAATAGAATGTTATACGTATTATTAATTAAAATAATTCATCCTTAGAACTTAGTAATACCAACCCAGTAGGAAATATCGATTTTGATTATAGCAATTTTTTTAAATAAGCTAGCAATGTTTTTGAAAAAAGTACTTAAAGCAATTACACATTGAAAAATTATAGTGTATTTTTCATACTTTTAATTCCCTTTAGTATTGATTTTAAACTTTTTCGATATTAAATTCTGATTTTTTTCCAAAAAAGGTTTGAAATTTATTCCAAAATAATTTTAAATTATTTTTTTTATTTTTTTTTTTTTTTTTTTTTTTTTGCATTGTTCTATATAAATACTTTTTGGTTTAAAAAATTTAGCCAAAATTCATACTGTGTGCTGTTTTTTCGTGAAATAAAGCTAATAAATTTAAAAAAAATAAAACTATTCCTACTGGGTTCCAAACAACATTCAACCAGCAATGTGTGTGTCTGTATTTTGCCTTCAAGGGTCGCCACACAAAATTTAATTAGAATGCAAAGTGTTGCAGCAATTGCGGTGGTGCTGCGCTAACAAACGCATGTTCTAACAACACAGCAACGACAACAACAACAAAAACTAAAGACAACAGCAGCAACATTAAATAAAATTCTAATTAGCAGCAACAAAGTTGAGCGTTTCTGCACACAATACATTATTATGCAAAAATGCTGCGGCTGCGCAATTGTTTCTTGGTGAAATTATTTTTTGTATTCATTAGATTCTTGTTTTGATTACAGTTGCTAGTGCCACTACCTCTACTGTTTTTGTTGTTGCTGTTGCTCTAGTTGTAGTGATCTTAAGTAGTAATAGTAGCGGCCATAGTTTTGTGGTCGCTGAAATTCATGTAATTTATTTGAATGTGTTTGAATGTTGATGATAAAGATGGTAGTTGCATCAGCAGCAGCAACTTTACTTCCTTATGTTGCTGCATAAAAATTACATTATTTTTTCTTTCTAGTAACAGCAATTATGTTTATTCAAAGAGCAAATAAAAATTTAGCATTAAAGAAAAATTTTTTAATTTATATGCTTTGATCAAATTTTAATAATCAGCAACATGTCGGCAAAACAAGAGATCTTAAAAGTAATTTATATTATGAAACAAATATTCACCTTTGTTATTAGCGGCCAGTTAAATTTGAACAAGTAAAATAAATGCAAGACATTGATTAGACGTTACATCGAACTTGAGATTTTTAAGTTTTAATTTTTTGAATACTTAAAAATATTTTAAAATGTTTTGAAGTGGTTTAAGTAGATAATCATAAGGGCGACTTTTCAGAAAGAGCGCAGTTTTGACTAGAGAAAAAGTAAAAAAAAGGGTATACCATTTATAACCCAAGCGTTTTGTTTCAAAATTAGTGAGGCGCATAATTAAGGGTTTTTTGTGAAATTGCTTAGTTATGGATTGTGATATAAAAGGTTGCCATAGTTTAAAATTTAACTTTTTACAAATAAAATAGCAGTAATAAAAATAAATGGAAAATATGAATTCTAAAATATGTACATCGAACTTAAGATATTTCAGCTCTAAATATGATACTCATACGTCATGTTAAGCAAAAAATTTGCTTTAAATCAATCAAGTCATTCTAGAAGTGGAACGACAAAGTGTTTTACAACTTTGCAAAATTAATTTTTTTTTTTTTTTTACTTTTAAGAGCAATGAACTCTCCAAAATAATTCTAGTCATTGATTGATTTCCTATTAAGAATGACAAAAATTTCGTGCGAAAAAACTTATTTTTCGAAAAATGACAATCGTCGTCGCTGTACTCGTTGTAATGTATGTATGTATTCTCCTTTAACTCCTAGGAGGAGCATAGGGCCAATAGGAGCATAGGGCCAATAGGAGCATAGGGCCAATAGGAGCATAGCGCCATAGGGTCGTTGTAATACACAATTCTAATTTTAGGTATTAAAATAATTTAACTTGTTTTGAAGTAGTTTAAATAGAACCATGTGGGCGACTCTTCATTTAAGGCGGAGTTTTGACTAGAGAAAAAGTGAAAAAGAAAGTTACATATACCATTTAAATGCCAAGCGTTTCGGTTCAAAATTATTGAGACGCATAATTAAGGGCTTTTTGTGAAATTGCCTAGTTATGGATTGTGATATTTATGGCGGCCATAGTTTTAAATTTAGTTTTTTATAAATCAAATAGCAGTAATGAAAATAAATGGAAAATATGAATTGTAAAATACATCGAACTTAAGATATTGTACCTCAAAATATGACACTCATACCTCATGCTAAGCAAAAATTTTGCTTTAAATCAATTAAGTCATTTTAGAAGTGAAACGACAAAGTGTTTAACAACTTTGCAAAATTAGTTTTTTTTTTACTTATAAGCGCAATGAACTCTCCAAAGTAATTCTAATCATTAATTGGTTTCTTATCAAGAATGACAAAAGTTTCTTGCGAAAAAACGTGACTTTCGAAAAATGACAATCGTCGTCGCTGTTGTCGTTGTAATACACAATGTTGTTGTTGTTGTTGCTGCTGCTGCTGCTGCTGTTGTTGTCGTTGTCACAGTAGTCTCGCTTGCAGCAAAGATTGTGCTAAGTGCTTTTACTGTTGCTGTTGTTGTTGCTGTTGCTGTCGGACTTAAACATTTTAGCAGGAAGTGTTTTTTCTAGTGCAACTAAAAAATACCAAAATTGATTTCTTGTTACTTATGTAGAGGAAAAAGGGTTTGGGTTTGGGGAAAACCACACTAACACAACTGCCATGTCTTAAGTTTACGGGTGGGTTTTCAATTTGATTGTTCGGTACGGTTTCTGTTTTGTTGTGCCTTTAATTGTGTTTTTATTGGCAAAATCAAATGTAATTTGATTGGATGTTGCTGTTGTTTTTTGTTGGCTTGTGGGTGGCGCAATTACGTTGATTTTTCTTGTAGATTACGCGAAATTTATCAGAATTTCAATTAAAATTCAATTAAACTTTTGTCAGGAAAATGTTTGTTTTTTATAGTATATGTATGTGTCTAAGAGTAAAGTGCTGCTTGCACAGCACGAATGGTAGACAACGTGTTGTTGGCTTTTTGGTTTGTTAGTGATGCTAACAGCGCGCCGCTTGGCATGTTAGGTGAAATATTTCGTGCAACAATTGCTTGATTGGATGGCGTTTTTAATTTGATTTATGTTTTTTTTGTTAATTAGGTTGGATAAGGAAGTTTTTTTTTTATTGTGCCCAGTTAAAGCAACATGTCAGCAAACACAAAACTGTCGGGAACTTGAAAATTATTTATGCTAGTTGCCCCGAGAACGACTTCGTTCGCCCATCCCTGATACCTTTTACCAATGTATATACCTAATCTCTTCCATTTCTGTCAAACAATTTTTTTTATGTGATTTGGTGTTGCCCATTTTTCCAGCGGATAATATTTGTCACTGTGACAAAGATTTTTAATATTCTAGACGAAGCCGAAGGTATTTCAAATATGTACTTATTCTGCATATCTTTAAAAGAAAAAAAATCTTGCTAATCGAATTATTGGTTTTAGAGTTATGGGATTTTCCAAGAACTTGAGGGTATTTCGAAATAAAATGTATACTAAACGAACAAAAAAATCATATAATGGAACAAAAGTGTATTAATCCTGCAGGACCACGGTCTCTTCCAAAACTAGTTTGCAAACTTCTCCAAGGGAGAAACTTAACTTATTGTCTCCTTATGCATTAGAATCGGAACAGAAAAAGGACAATTGGCGCCTTATGAATCACAACAGAACCAGAAAAAGGACAATTTTTTTTTTTATTATCTTTATAAATTTCAAATAGTTTAATTCGAAATTCAAACTTTACACAAAAATGTCGAATGTGCTAAAGTTGTTTGTTCTGAGCAATGTGTTCCGGGTTCGAATCTCAGTGTGGATGAAATTTTTTTTATTAATTTTATATTATTTTATACCTCGGTTGGACAAATGTTTCATTTTCTACTCCGAATACTCTTCAGGAAAATTGTTTATTTAAAAATTGGAATTGAGAATCACAGAGTGGAGGATTTGAACCTGGGCCTCTCCACGCAGCACAAGTCATTAGACCGATACACTATCGTTTGCTCTTGTTCACAGTCGACGTACTGCCAAACAGTACGTAGTCAGTAACGTTATAATTTCACTGACACAATTGGACCACTTTTGGTACTAATGACGGATTATTCATTACATTCGAACCATTTTTGATACAAATGACCGACTTTGCATTACATTTGGACCATTTTTGTCACAATTGATAATTTAAGTGAATATATTCTAGTTTTAGGTGTAGTTCGTATTGGTCTACTTACAAAATAACCAGACCTAAAATTTTATTATTGTGACAAAAGTCTCCGCCGGTCCTACAGGGAAGTTATGGAGACATATAGAAAGAAGACAGGCCAATATTCTTCCTTGTTATTAGCGGCCAACATTTGAATTTTAATTTTTAAAAAATAACTCTTGAAAAAGTGAAATTAAAGCATGATATGGAATGAAAGTTGGCTCGAACACGAGATTTTTAAATTTTAATGCTTTAAAACTCTTTTGCCTAAATGCTACTAATACGTCATGTTAGAAAAAAAAAATACAGAAAGCAATTATGTTATTCTTGCATGAATTATACCAATCTTGTGGCAGAAAGATAGCATTTATTTTTAATATAGTCTTTAATTTTTATTTCTGTGAGATTTTTTCGAGCAAAAATTTAAGAGAAAAATTGTTGAGGTATTTAAAAATTATTGTATTGTAGGTTTTGGTTTGGTTTAGAAATGCACTAAGACTAAGCGACATACGAAACACATATGAACCCAAAGCCATCCCAGATTATTCACCTAAACATTTTAAGATTGTGGATCCTTAGAGTATGCACTCTCAAAAGTAATCTGAGGATAAAATAAACAAAAACATGATTCTGATCAGGTTGTCAATTAATGAATATAATTAAACACAAAAAGGCATACACATGGCATTCTCACAAAAAGAAGCAATTTCTTAATTTTGGCAAATTGGTCGTTTAACCTTTTTTTCACTCCTTTTTGACAAAGCCAATTAAAGTTATTTTTCTTTACAAGTTTTTTTTTTTTTTTTTCTTTTATTTGTTGCAGCTCGACATTTCGTAATTTACCATAAACGTGCATTTAACCTGCCGCTTTTTTTTTGGCAACAGCCATTTATTTATTTCAATGCCAGTCAATCGTTTGCTCAAATTTTCATGTCTACGTGCGAAACTAAATGTCTACACTCTTTTTAAAGACCTGCTTAATGCTTAAGCTTGGTTCCAGCATCCTTACATTTTTTTTTTTTTTTTTTTCAGAATTGAAGTTCTTTTTTTATTCTGCAAAAGTCAAACATGTTTTAAAAACATAAATTAGTGCGCGCATGATTTCTGTTCTGCTGCATTGAAAATAAGACGCAAACAAGCAGCAGACGGCGCAGTAATATGGGGTCTTTTATTTCATATTATGGCTGGCATTTTTGCAACCTGCTTGAAAAAACCTTTTTTTTTTTGTTCTTTGAAAATACCTTCACCTTTTAATGTTGTTTGCTTCTTTTACCGTTTCTTGAAAGTTATGTAATTGCAAACTCTTTGGGTTTTTGCTTTTTATGCCATTCTTTTGATTATGTATTTCGTTAACTGCATTCTTGTTTTGGTAGTACATTTACGCTTTGTTTTTCGGTTTTTAAAATTTGTTCCCTTTGTTTTTTTGTTTTTGGAGGCTGTGACTGTGATAATCTTAAAAACGTGATCAAAGCCACTCATTTTTCGTAACTTTTATGAATTCTTAACGATTAGCAGCGAATGAAAATATGAAAGTACAAGAAAAATACAAAGTTGTTTAAAGGGCGTTGCTTTGATTACGGAAATCTTCAGGACTTGAATTTATTTTTAAGAATTTTTTTTTGAATAAGTAAGGGTATTATGAAACAAACGATAGCTTAAAATAAAAAACAATTAATTGAGATTTTTTTATTCGGAAAAGTTAATGTACTACACTGTTCTTTGTGGTAGTACTTTACCGCATGGTAAATTACCTATAGCGCACTTGTGTGGAATCGACAAGGCTGGAAATTAAGTTAATGAACTTTTCATTTTTGGATTTTTCCATAAAAATTAGATTTGATCTTTTAAAGATTTGTTTTTTTCTTCTTCAAATCTATTTGAATTTTGCTTAGCTTGTGTTTGTAAAAACCCGCTGCTCGGTGCATTTTTCTATAAATTTTTCCTGAACAAATTTCCTCAAGTTTCACACGCAACAAGGCAACGCACATGCATTGATTTTAATTATAATGCATTCAAAGTTGTTTTTTCTCTCATGAGCAAGTGCAACAAATATGAAATTGCGCTGCTATAAAGACGCCCTCCCATTTGCTGTTTGCGAACAAGAAAAAAACGCACAAAATTATTGACCAGTGCAACAAAACTACAAAAAAAAATCGAAGTGAAAAGCATTAGACAGCAAATAGAAGCTGCTGCATATAACGGGCAAATATCGCCACCATGCTGCTGCTGTTGCTGTTATTGTTGTTGCAGCTTAAGCGCTAACATGTAGAAATTATAACGTTGCATTTGGCTAAGTGGCGCATGCGCACAAATCAAACGCCAGCTTTCAAGCCAACCACTAAGAAGTGGCAACATGCTGCACGAAAACTGAACACACGCAATGCAACAAAAATTGAAAGAAAAAAAAAATTCTAATTTTAAATTGAAACAAAATGTTGCTACAGTGGCTGCTGCTGTCGATTGCATGCAATCAAAATCGTAGCAGCACTTACTCCTCTCGTATGCCATTTTTATTGAGAAAACAATCAAAAATTTCAACGCGCAGTATCAGTAGCTGCAGCAGTGGCGCTGCGTTTTGTTCACTATCTAAATGGTGTGTGTGTCGTCTGTCTGTCCGTCTATTTGTCTATACAATTTTCTATCTTGTCGGTATGTCTAACGCTGAAAGTAGGTTTTTTTCTTTTGCGTTTTACTGCTCAGACACACGTTAGATTGGCGCTAAAACTGCACAAAGCACAAAGCGTTACGCATGCGCAACTACCGCATCTGCAATATCAATCTACTGCTGCACCTAATATGAATATCCGTTCTGATTGTTGTTGTTGTTGTTGTTGCAGCTTAATTAGATTAGATTGCAAGTCATTTATTTTGCTTCGCTAGGATGTTTATCGTTTTGGCTACCGACTGACTGTCAGACATTTGACTTTGGTTCAAGACTAGCGTGCGTCATGCGCTGATGCAGTTTCTTTGCGCTAAGGTGTTGCAAAAAATTATATATTTGAGTTTTAAGTGATAGTTTCAAAAATATTTTTCCACATTTATTTGTTGAAAAAGACACGATGCGCAGCCCACTACTGTAAGAATTCTCTTTGATCGAGAAACAACCAAAAAATTTGAAAAAAATCGAAAAAAGTTTCAAAAGTCGAAAACGGTCAAAATGTCGAAAAATTGTTAAAAAAGTAGCAAAATATTCGAAAACTCGAAACATAATTAAAAATTCGAAAATGTTTAAAAACATGAACAATGTTCAAAAAGTTAAAAAAAATTTTTTTAAATGCAAAAAAAAGTTCAAAAAGGCAAAAATGTTTATATTTCTTTAGTCGAAATTTGTTTTACTTATAACAGTCGGAAAAAGTTAAAAAAGTCGGACTTCAAAAAGTCGAATAAAAAATCAAAAAGTCGGAAAAAAATCGAAAAAAAGTTCAAAAACTTGAAAATTGTCAAAAAGTCGAATAATTGTTCCAAAAGTCGTTGAATGTTCAAAAAGTCGAAAAAAGTTAAAAATGCTCAAAAGTCGAAAAAACTCAAAAACTGTAAAAAGTTCAATAAGTCGAAAAATGTTCAGAGAATCGAAAACAAGTACCAAAATTCGAAAAATTGTTCAAAAAGTCGAAAAATTTATCAAAAAGTCGAAAAATTGTTTAAAAAGTCGAAAAATTGTCAAAGACTCGAAAAAAGCTCAAAAACTCCAAAACGTTCAATAAGTCGAAAAAAGTTAAAAAGTCGAAAATTACTCAAAAAGTCGAAAAATACTCAAAAAGTCGAAAAATATTCAGAAGTCGAAAAATTCTCAAAAATCCCAAAAAAGTTCAATAAGTCGAAAAATGTTCAAAAAGTTGAAAAAATTCAAAAGTTGGAAAAAGTTCAAAAAGTCGAAAAAAAAACTTCAAAACTCAAAAAAGTGTTCAAAAAGTCGAAAAAGTCGGAATTTTGAAAAGAAGAATTGGTCAATTTATAATGGAACAGTTGATAGTCTACCAACCATGGCTTGATTATGCAATTTATTTTCAACAAAAAACAGAAGAAAATCCAGTTTTTATAACAACAAAAAGCAGAAGAAAATCCAGTTTTTATAACATTTTCATGATAAGCAATGAAGCTCACTTCCAATTAAATGGTTTCGTTAATAAACAAAACTGCAGAATATGGGCGACGGCGAGCCCAAGAACAGTACATAAGCCATAATTACACCCACTTAAATGTACTGCTTGGTGCGGTATATCGTCCAAAAGAATCATTGGCCCATATTTCTTCAAGAATTCACAGAACAGCGCACTTACTATTAATGGTGAACATTACAGAACGATTTTGGAAAATTTTTTGAGGCCACTAGAGCAAAACAATCCACAGCTGTGGTTTCAACAAGATGGATTAGCTAAAGGAAAACTTCTTTGTTTTATTTATTTATTTATTTATTTATTGATCTGTTAGTGTAAAAAGACAAATGTCTTATAATGTAACACCAACAACATGTTTGAATAATACAATTATATGATTATACGAATTTGAATTTAACTTAAATTTAAGAATAATAAAGATATTAAGTTAAATTCAAATTCGTATAATCATATAAATGTATAATTCAAACATGTTGTTAGTGTTACATTATAAGACATTTGTCTTTTTACACTAACAGATCAATAAATAAATAAATAAAAATCATAACAATTTTCTTGTACCACTACCACAAGAAGTGAAAGCAGACTGGAAAAGAGAAAAAAATTTACCAAAGATTACCAAAAATTAATTTCACAGGTTTGCCAGGTTTTACATATAAAAAAAAAAAAAAATTTTTCGACAGTAAACATTTAATAAAAAAAAATAACAATTAGAATACAGTTTTATAAATTTGCACACTATTTGTTTACAAAAGGACCACTTTAAGGAAAACCAAGAGGAAAGAAGCAGAAGAATATCATCCATGTAAATGCTAAAGGCTAAAGGCTCTAAAAATGTTGTCGTCATTAAAAATGTACATCACTCTTAAGCCATTGGGTAATTTTTCATTTTAAACAGAACATTTTTCGTACCACTCTAAATGATGTCTATGATTATTGTCGATGAAATCGATGCTTTATACATTACTCCTTATTCTACATTATTTCTCACACGAAGTGCGTTACTGTGGTACAGCTCCTAATTGGAACTCATTTCCTTTTTTCTTTATGTGCACTTAGCAAGAAAATGATTTCTCCGTGCAGTGCACCAGATCATGATTTTTCCCAGAATTTTTAATTTGCTTAGCAATTTTTCGAAAAAAAAAAAAAAACAGCATTTAAATTAAGCAAATGAATTGCGTGGCTGCTGCAATGTAAATCACTTGCACGCGCAAAATATGGTGGGCAAACTTGCTTCACATGCTTGGGCCATCAAAATGAGATACTTTTTTAATCAGCGCGAAATTGCAGCCTTGAAAAAAGTGGGCGTTAATTAAATTTGCGAAAAAAGAGAAAATTTTGATTTAAAGCTTGTGAACAACAAAAAAAAACAAAAATTCAGTAAATTGTTGTCGAATTTTTTTATACTAAAATATCGTTTAGCTGTGACAATTTGCATGTTTATCACGAAAAAATTGTCACTCAATGCATGCAATCAGTCTGTTAAAATTTAGCGGAAAAAAATGAAAACCAATTGAACAGCTTTCAGCCAATTTTATTAAACTGACAAATCGTTCACCAACAAATTTTTGGGAGACTTTCTCAATCAATCTCAATGCAGCAATCTAATTCAATAGATCTTTTTTTATATTTCATGGCAAAATTTCCTTTCCATTATTTTAAGTACCTAAGCAAGCTGTGTTCACACTGAACAAGTTTGTGGCTTAAGTTTTTCGTTTTTTTCTTATGTGTCACAAAATGCACACCCTCAATAACTTGGATAGAGCCAAGTGTTGTGCGTACTTAATGTGGGATTACATTGAAATATTTCCAAGAGGAATTCACTGACATTGCTACAAGATCTTTATACAAAGTCTTTTGCTGTTGTTTTATTTTTTTTTTTATTTCAATTTATTGTTGATTTGTGTGGAAAACCACACATTATTGCGTGCGCTTTGTAATCAACTTGTATAGCTCGCTTGCTTCTTAAGGAACAACACCTGTTGCGCGAATTTTTGTTGTTGTGATCCTTTTAAAAATGTAAGCAACCTGAGGCATATTTTCGTTGCAAAGGACTATTTTTTTTTTTCGATTTTCACATTGGGCTCAGTCATTGATACATGAAATCAATAAATTATTTTGTGGCTTGTGGTGGTTTATTTTATATTTTTGTTGTTGTTTTTATTTCTCCATAATTATTGAGCAAGACAACAACATTAAGCGCATGATAGCAATACATAGTAGTACTATGTAGGTAGTGTTGCTGTTGTTGCTGCTGCTGTTCCTAGTGTGGTGATTGTCTGTTGCTGCTGCTACAATCATAGGGTGAATCATTTCAACACCAATTGTAAATCATATTTATTTTGTATATCAAAGCAGCAGCAGTAATTTATTGTTGTTGTTATTAAATATGCAATTGCTGTTATTGTTCTTGGCATTGTTGGTTGCCCAGGAAAAGTGCTGAAGGTGTTTGTGTTGAAATGATTTATTTAATTGCATGTGCGAGTGCCAATTACTGATTACTTGATGCCAGTAGGAAAATTTGGTTTTATATTTTCATTGGTGGTTTGTAAAAATAATGGAAAATATGTATTCAGGTCTTTTGACAAGGAATTATTGTCATGAGTTTCACTACAAAAAACCATCAGTTTATACCTAGAACATCTAGTAAATAAAAAAGTTTCATTGTTTTTAAATGATGTTTCAAATGCAATCAGCTATATACAAACAAATATTTTCAGGTCAGTGTAAAACGTACGAGTAGAAACCCTGCAGGACCGACGGAGTCAATTGTCTCAATAGTACAATCTTTGGACTAGTTTTTTGTAAGTAGTCCATAATGAACTACACCTAAAACTGGAATAAATTCACTTAAATTACATAGGCTTACAAAAAAAAAAGGCATGGCGTTTTGATCAGACTATGTGTTTTCTAGGGACTTTGACGTCCTGAATCCAAATCGGGGGTCCGTTTTTTTCCAGAACGTCATGGTCATGTGTCGTTTAGTGATAAATTCACTAATTCTATATAATTGAATTCTTAGTCCTTAAAAAGGGTCTCTCGGACCTAGTTTCGGAGATATAGCCATCGGAAGATCCGAATATATCTTCTTCAAAAACCGCTATAAGTTGGGAACCCCTGGATGGATTTGAAAAATATTGGTGTCATATGAAAGGTATTTTGTTGTTGTTGTTGATGTATTTGTTGTTGTAATTGAAAAATTTCACAAAATTTCAAAAAGGGTCGTACCTCCAAAACTATGAATCCAATTGAAAATATGCCCATGACATACGCTGTCAAAATACCTTTCACACGACACCAATATTTTTCAAATCCATCCAGTGGTTCCCAACTTATAGCGGTTTTCATAGAAAATATATCCGGATCTCCGATGGCTATATCTCCGAAACTATGTCCGAGATACCCTTTTTGATCACGTATTATTTTTAAAGACTAAGGATTGAATGATATGGAATTAGTTTAAGAATTTTAGCGAATTTATCACTAAACGACACATGCATCCCATTTTGACCCCCATATGACCTTGAAATCTTTTTCCTCAGACGTTCTGGAAAAAAACGGACCCCGGATTCAGATTCAGGACGTAAAAGTCCCTAAGAAAGACATAGTCTGGTCAAAACTCCATGACATTTTTTTTTTTGTAAACTTGTGTTATCAATTGTATCAAAAATGTTCCAAATGTAATGCAAAGTCGGTCAATTGTATCAAAAATGGCCCATGTAATGCTTAATCCGTCATTAGTACCAAAAGTGGTTCAATGGTGTGTCGAATCTTTCAGTGAAATTATTGTAACGTTACTGACTATTTACTGTTTGACAATTCGTCGATTGTGAAGAAGAGCAAACGGTAGTGTATCGGCCTAGTGACTTGCGCTGCGTGGAGAGGCCCGGGTTCAAATCCTCGTCTCGCTGATTTTCAATTCCAATTTTTAAATTTCTATTAATTTGTAATCAATTTGTCTGAAGAGTTTTCGGAGCAGAAAATAAAACATATGTCCAACATAGCCGAGGCATAATATAATAAAAAATTAATAAAATAATGTTCATCCACACTGAGATTCGAACCCGGAACACATTGCTCAGAAATATATAACGAACTCTTTAGCACATTCGTCTATTAAAAGGTTTTTGTGTAAAATTTGTTTTTTTATTAAATTCTTTGAAATTTATAAATAAAAAAAAAAATGGCCTTTTTCTGTTCCGAATGTAATGCATAAGGAGACAATTGAGGAGTGGCCGTACCAAAGGGCCTAAGTACCATTTCGAGGCAAAAGTAGTGTCATAATATGAAACGGGTGGCATTTTGCTAGAAATTAATTAAATTGTTTTCTGTTTTCACTAAAAATTTTCTTGATAGCGTGAAATTGATGTCATTATATTGAAAAAATTATAACAATCAAATAACAGACTATTAGGCACATAAAAAGTATGACATTACTTTTGCCTCGAAATGGTACTTAGGCCCTTTGGTACGGCCACTCCTCAATTGATTTGTTTCTAGTCCGATTATAATGCATAAAGACAATGTAAAACGTTAATAGAACTTTATAGGTGATGGTCCCAACACAGAATTTTGACTTGTCGGTTTCTCCCATGGAGTAGTTTGCAAACCAGTTTTGGATTAGTCCGTAGTCCTGCAGGGTATATACAAACGAATACTTCAGGTCAGTGTAAAACGTGTGGCAGCTTTTATACATTTTGGAAAGAGTGCGTAAACAAAAAAAAAGCATAAGAGAAGAGAGAGCTACTATTGTAGTGTACACTACAACTACAGTATATGAACTGAACTGGATTGAACTGAAGCAAATCAGACAAGACAGATATGAGGAGTACTTGTTTTTTCTTCTTTCATATTCATGTACTATCAAGATTTTTGCATGCGATACTGAACTGAAGTATTTGATAAATAAAAAGCGGTTACATGACGTATCTTGAAATAAAATGTTTTGAAACTCCAACAAGACGTCTTTTGCAGATTTCTTGTAGATGCCAAACATGAAAACAATACACTATCCGGGCGTAATCCGATGAGTGCCACACCAACTCAGAGACTATTTATTATCTTTTTCGGAAAAATCAAAATATGACTTCAGGTCAAGAGATCTCACTAAAATAATGAAGTTGAATATGAAATTAATATTTTGAGTAGCTTGACAAATCTAAGTATTTGAATATAATATACTATTTAGTACTAAAACTAAAAAAAAACTCTTCAGAGTAACTTTTTCGGAATTTGATAAGAGAATATTATTCTCAATACTTTTTTATTACTAAGGTTACAAAGAACGCTCCATTTCCTACAAAATATTCTTTAAAACTATTTGAAAAAAGTAATATTTTTAGTACTTTTTTAGTACTAAAATTTTAAGAAAATCTTCAGAGTAATTTTTTCGGAATTTGGTAAGAGTACAATTTTTAATACTTTTTCTAGTACTAAGTTTACAAAAAGCACTTCGTTGTAAACTAAATATTTTTTAAAGCTATTTGACAAAAAGTAATATTTTTAGCACATTTTTAGTACTTAAATTACTAAAAGCTCTTCAGAGTAACTTTGTCGGAATTTAATAAGAGTACTATTTTTAATACTTTTTTTTACTACAAAGAATACAAAAAACGCTTCATGACCTACAAAAACAATAAAAAAACATATTTGACAAAAATTACTATTATTAGTACTAAATAGTATGGGCATAAAAGTGCTAAAAAAACGATCTGAATCTTCCTAAAAAAAACAGTATGTTGAGCAATTGAGCAACAAAGCGAATTTTTTGTCGATGTCAGTTATATCACAGCCGTGTCCGAAAGTTTTTAAATATTCTACATTTGTTATTATTTTCTTTAGCAAAGAAAAAAGCGTAGCATTTTTATTTTTTACTTTATTCTTTATGTCTAGAGTTTTTCTTTTTACTTAATTTTATTTTTTTTTCTAATTTATTTTTATAACCAAAATTATACGTTTTTTTTTTTTTTCTAAATAACTTCCCTTCGCTGAAAACTCAATTTTTTCCCTTTATTTTTCGCAATTTAACAATAACAGTTTTATAATAAATTGCTAGCAATTTACTAGCAACCTTTCTGCGCTTAACTCGTAAAAACAACAAGAAATATAAAGAAGCGGACAGCAGCAACAGCAACAGCGACAGCAGCAACAAAAGTGAGTAATGCGCCGTTATGGCTTTTTAAATCCTATTTGTGCTGAGTTGTTGCTGTTTTAACCTCAAACGGTGATTATCATCCATCTAAACCAATTGTTGGCGATTTGATTTTTTGATTTTAATGATTTTTCCAGTGCACTGGACAACTCAATCGCTGCTTGCCATTGCCATTGCTGTTGCAGCTAGTAAACCAATTTTTGACAGCTGTTGCTGCTGCTTTTGCTGTTGCTTATACTGTTGAGTTAATAACGAAAAAAAAATAAATAAATAACTGTTACTGTTGTAGTTGCAGTTGCTGCTAAAGGGTTTTGTGATGAGTTTTAATGTTGTTGTTACTGAAAAGTGCAAAGGTGAAATTATTTATTTGGCATTTGCAATGTGGTTTCTTTTTGGTCTATTTAGTAGTAAGTAACTGAGGGAAAGAATTTATATTACTTCAGACAATTTAGTTTTCCATAAAAATTTAAGTTTTTAGTCATTGAGTAAATAATTCAATATCTCAATGACTTCTTTTGATTTTTATTCGACAAGCGCTTAATTTTCTACAGAAAAAATTCTCGAAAATCAAAGTTTGGGTTTCTTTATACACTCATTTAGCCTTTTTCTTCTCTACGAAGAGAAATAAAGCTTATTTTCAGCTGTTTTCTAGCATAAGAACTCATTACTAGATGTTTATTTTAATAAGCCACAAAATCACATATATAGGGTAAAATGGGGCACGTTTGACTTTGGGGCACATTTGACTTTGCCGATTTTTTTGTGAGGAAGTTCTTGGAGTCCAAAGTCAATAAGAGTTGTCTCAATTAATAAATTTTATGAGCTTAATATTTTTTTTTTTTTTTAAGCGAATGTTAAATGTGCCGCTCATTTTGACAAAATAACTTTATTGGAAAAATATTAAAAAATCTTTAAATCAGTTTTAATGAAGTTATTTTGTCTATGGTTTAATCTTGAATAACACAGGCACACAAAAAAGTCAAGACCCAGAGGGTACACCCACCAGGCCTCATGTATGAGGGGGCGCTGAGCCCAAAAATCTTATTTTTATAAAAAAAAAAAAAAACTTGGTTTCCCGCTAGCGATCCCTTAATACTCCTTTAGGGGCTAGAATTTTACTTGTTCTAAAAATTTTAAATGTGTGCAATTGCTAGGTTTTAAGGTGCTCTGAAAGCGAAAATAATGTCAAAAATAATTTGGAGCGCCTAGTCACCCCTTAGTATATCCCTTATGGCCCCCAAAGAGGGATGAAATAACGCTTTTTATATAAATTTATAAGGAATTTACATTTGTAGATTTTTTGGTGACCTGGAACAGAAGATGACGAAAAAAAATAATTTTAGTAGCACAGATACTCCCTAACGCCCTCTCTTAGGGGGTTAAAATTTCACGTTTCATAAAAATATAAAATGTATATCAATTTTTAGGTTTTTTGGTGCTCTGAAACTGAAAATGATGTAAGAAAACTATTTCAACTACCAAGTACCCCTTAGCACCCACTTATAGCCCCCCGAAGGGTTGAAATTGGGCTTTTTATAAGAATTAAATATGTATGTGCATATTTTTGTTTTTTGGTGAGCAGGAATCAATTACAATCAATAGCCCTGTTTTTTTTTTTTGACGCTTACATACAATTGTGGTAATTTTCAAATTGCGATAACTTATGAACGGTGAGTCCAAGGGTCTTTTTCAGGGAAAACCACATGCTCTAAAAATAATTTTAATCATTTGTAAAAAAAGAAATAGTTATTTAGAAGTTATTTAAAAAAAGTGCTTTTTTGCCGTTTATCTGCGCCTAACCAGATTTTATAGAATAACTCCTAAAAGATAAATTTTTTTAAATATAAAATGAAAAGTTTTTGTAGAAAACGTGAATCTCCATAAAAAAGTTCCTTAGAGTTTTTATTGTGCGACTCACTGTTCAAGAGTTATCGCAATTTAAAAATATCCACAATTGTATACACGCGTCAAAAGAAACACGGCTAATGTTTCAAAAGCTGTAATGACTTTTAAAATCAAAGTAGTAACTTTATAAAATACAGCAATTTGATAATAACATGTTAAATCTGCCCCAGTTTGCCTTATACATATTCTCTCATAGTCGGCCTTTAAATTGCATCGCAATTTTTGACTTTTTTTTTATTTGCTTTAGTTATATTGCTATCTGCGCTTTTCAACAAGCGGTATCCTAGCATTTCCGATATAAAGTCACTCGAACGAAACGAAAAATTTATATATTTGTGTCAATTATTTATATTATTGAGCGAACTTTTTTATTGCAATCCGACTCGACTTGTCGTCTCGATATCAACTAAAAGTGAGGAGTACCTCTACTACAACAGTTGATCTTGTCGTAATTTTCAATTGATAGCGCGGCGGCGGCGCAACCATTGGAATGGAGCGCGTTACTTTAAAGTGAATTTTTACGCAAAGTCAAAAGCGAAATTCGCTAACAATAGGCTTGTTAGTTACTTAAAGGTAGTTAGTTAGTTAGTTAACGCTGCAGCGACTCCGAGAATACGTGCTCGTATCGATTTTGTTTGTTATTGTTGTCGGCTTAGACGACGCTACGCTACGCTACTCCTATTTCACGTGTGGTCGTCGTCTCTTGCTACGCTTTTTTCAATTGATGATATCGCAAATATTTTTGCTTTTATTGAACCCACAAAAAAAAAATGGAATAAATTGCAACACAAAATAAAAAAAAAAAAAAAAATGTCACTATTGCGCAGCACCTTTGAGGCATTTGCGCTACTTCCTGGTTCTTATGGTGATTCTACTTTACACCTACATACATTCTCGCAGCAAATGGACTATTTATTTGTATGACAATTAAGCTGATATGATTCTTGAACTTGTGAACGTTGTTCGAAATTAAATTTTATTTTAAAAGCTGATATTAGCTGATATTTAAATTTTAATATAGTTGGCTGAAATAAAACGTACTTAATGACCGAAGGGAATTTTTGTGCTTTTGCATGTATACTGGATCAAGTAACACTTTATGTGAGCTACAAAATATAAGAGTTTTAAAACAGTCAAAAATATGATCCTTTTTGGAGCGTAGGTACACGAAAGAATTTGACTCATTTCACAGTCAGTGAAATGAATAGGCCTTATCATGAACTTATTCCTTTCTCGAGAGAGAGTATTTGCAATCGTAAATATTTCGAGAATGGAAATTCACTTTCCAGCAGAGATACCTTCCAATTTGTTTCATATTTTTCATAATGTCGCCTGCGGGCATGGGTTGAGTGTGGGCACCCTCCTAAAACTTTTGACAGAAAACGAATACGGCTGTTTTGACAAATGTTAAGCGGGTATTCTGACAGCACGAAGTTTTTGTGAAGAAAACAAATTTTGAATAAGTGAAAGTCAACACAAAAGTTTTTTTCAATAATTTTCCAAGTGCGATAAATCGAAGTGAATCGATCGAAAAGCTGAGTGCAATCTATAACCGAATGCAACTAAAATATTCGCACAACACAATTTGCTTATTGCTTTTCAAAGTGGCTGTCAAAGTCGGTTGTGGGCACCTCTATTGTTTGATTTAATGGGTTTTCTAATCCATTTTTACGCTTTTATTAATGGAAAAGAAAGAACCCACAGGCCCTTTAAAGATATTGCAGAAAAAAAGTTGTTTTCATTAATTGTGGGTGGTAAGTTGATGAGTTTCCAGACAAGTGGACCGAGGAGCAGACGGAAGAAATGGATTGGTACAAAAAAATAATGCTTGGCAAAAGAACAATGTCAACAAGGGCTAGATGTCACCTAGTTGAAGCCAATCAAGTCTGGTTTCAGTAGCGCTGATTTTGTTGAAGCCGTTGAGCAGAATTTGTTGAATTTGTGTGTATCAATATTTCCAAAATAAATTAATTTTGCTTCCTTCTTCAGTTGATTGTGTTTAACGTTATATTTTCTTATTTTTAGCCGAATTTCTAAGGGTGCCCACAACCGACCCACACATTTTTTTTTTTTTTTTTTTTTTTTGTCAAAAATTATCACTTCACTATTTTTTCATATAATTTTTGCAACTGACGAAATCAATTTACTTTTTTCACCAGTAGTCAGCTAAGGTCACTAGCTTTCCTTTGATGCTTATATGTTTGCATAATATACATTTGATCAAAAGATATGAGACGAAAACAAAATGGTGCCCACACCCGACACTATTCCCTTACCTACTATGAGAAGAACACTTAAAAAAATATTCAATCTTGATACTATGAGGAAGATCTGGTCAAGCGCTGGCTTTTAGTCTATAAAAAAAAATTTAAATCTGACAAAAAAATTTAATTTAAAATTAATGCAGCACATATGTATTATATTCATAGCTTTCGGCTTTAATGAGCACATACTCGTTAATCTTTTAAAGTGATTATGCATTATTTCTCATCTGTTAACCCATATTATAAACAACTCCCCTAGAAAATTCTAAAAGTGTAAGAGAAATTTGTTTTTTATACATTTATTAATTACTTAGAGCACTAGGAACACAAATGCGTGTGAATTTCTCAACAACGTAATTTTCCTATTAATCAACCGCATATTTCCAAAGAATTTTTCTTTGTTTTATAGCATGTTCTACAAGTTTTTCCTGCACAAAAAAAAAAAAAAAAAGAAGACAGTTTTCTTTATTGTAATTAAGTGACTACTCTCGATCTAACAAATTAATCTTTGTTTTTTTTTCTTGTTGCTATTAAAATTCTAGTCTTTATTAGCAGTTTATTTTCGTAATCCATATTACAGTTTTATTCAAACTACTGTTTCTGTTGCCAATATTAAAAACACACCATCTGTCACGTTCTGCATGCTCATTTATATGCATGATAAGCTTTTATTATCGTACGAGCCATTCTAGACGCTAATCCATTCAATAGTTGGCATTATATGGGATAACCAAAGAGGCGCGTATTCGTTTTACTGTTTAAGAAACTTGTTGGCGAAATTTTATAATAGCCCAGGAAAATAAGACGATAAAAGAGCTTCCGTGCGAAAAAATTCCCAGTGGAAATTTTTCACCGGAATTGTCTTTATTTATGCATGATATACAAACTGTGAAAAGTCCATTGCAAAGTCGTGTGCGCATAAAAAGTTATTCGGGCTCAAAAGTCGCTAAAATCAGTTTTTTGCAAATATCTCGCTAATGCTAACTTTTACAGAAAAATGTTGGTCTCTAATTTTGTAGCACAGGAAATTTCCTACAAAAGTACGCTAAAAGTATTTGCGTACGACTTCTAGTTTAGGAGATCACCCAATTTAAAAAGTTGTTAATAGTTATGATATGAAATACTACCTATGAGTTCATATTAAAATATCTTACTTTTTAAATTGCAATAACTCTTCAACGAGAAGTTGTACAAACAAAATTAAAATGCCGTTTGAAAGATAATTTAATTTTCTATATACCGTACAAAATTTTTTTTTCGAACGGCTCATGACCTTAAAAATATTCTTGAATAACCGTTAAAGCTTCGAAATTACTGGTTTTTTAAGGATATCTGAGACCAAATTTGTAGAGAATTACAAGATCTACAAAAAATAAGCAATACGTGTACACATAGAAGTAACCGTATAGAAGATATTCAATAAAAACCGGTTTTTTGGCATTTTAAGGGTTTTTTTGGAATATCTTCTAAACGGTTACTTCCATGTGTATATCATGCATAAATAAAGACAATTCCGGTGAAAAATTTCCACTGGGAATTTTTTCGCAGAAAATGTCTTATTTTCCTGGGCTATAAAATAAGAGATAAAAACTTTTTTTTTCAAGAAAAATCTATCCAGTTTTAATAATGTAGCCATTAACAAAAATCTATATAATAACGCGCCATTAATTGCTTAAAAGAATTTATAAATTTCCGGCTCGTTGCTTACATCGAAACTATGATATCAAAGTAGAAAGAACTATATTTTATTTTTCGTAGCATGACGTATGAGTTATATAAATTATGATAAAATGCAATAACTCAGTTTCGATGTATGATAAAGGACTGTCATAAATTAAATATTGATAAACGGCCGCTTAACAGAGGCGAGTTTTTAAACGAAATTCATAATTGGCATAAGAGGAATAAGCAAAAAAGAAATGCAAAGACATAATAGTTTAAATAAACCGAGTTTGAGATCACAAATATCACAAATACTATCTTAGCCTTTGATATTGTGTCTTTTATAAGTGCTTTTTGGTAATTTTTTGTTATTCCCGAATACTTCGGTTGAAAAAATTAAGAAAAATTACTATTTGAAAACCATTAAAAACGAGAGGTGAAAAAATTTCACTGCCCATAATGTTTAGATCCTAAAAGGATCTAAATATAATATTAATGCAAATACAATTAAAATAAAACCTTCAATCGACCTCTGAAGATCAAAATTATTAAAACGAGTTAATTGAAAAAAAAAAAAAAATAAATTTAAAAAATTCTACATTATCAAATAAGAGAGATTCCCTTGCAGGACTACGGACTATTCCAAAACTAGTTTGCAAACTACTACATGGGAGAAACCGACAAGTCAAAATTCTGGATTCATCACATTATTATTTATATTTGAATGTATTTAAGCTAGTATCAATACCCTGCAGAACCACGAACTATTCCAAAACTTATTTGCAAACTACTCTATGAAAGAAACCGAATAGTCCAAATTCTAGTCCCATTACATATAAAATTCTATTTACGTTTTACATTGTTTGTCATTGGGCGTAACCAATTGTCTCCTTACGCATTACATTCGGATCAGAAAAAGGCCAATTGTCTCCTTATTCATAACATTCGGACCATTAAAGGGCCAATTTTTTATTTTATTTAGAAATTTAATATACAAATTTTACACAAAAACGTCAAAAGGTTTCATAGACGAATGTGCTAATGAGTTTGCTATATATTTCGGAGCATTGTTTCCGGGTTGGAATCTCGGTGTGGATGCATTTTTTTTATTAATTTATTTATTATGTTGCTATGTTGTTTCATTTTCTGCTCCGAAGACTCTTCAGACAAATTGTGTTCAAATTAATAGAAATTTAAAAATTGGAATTGAAAAACACCGAGTGGAGGATCTGAACCTGGGCCTCTCCATGCAGCACAAGTCATTAGACCGATACACTATTGTTTGCTCTTACTCACAGTCGAAGTACTGCCAAACAGTATGTAGTCAGTAACTTTATAATTTCACTGACAAAATCTATACACAATTGGACCATTTTTGGTATTAATGACGAATTATGCATTACATACGGACCATTTTTGATACAAATTACTGACTTTGCATTACATTTGGACCATTTTTGGTACAATTGATAATTTAAGTGAATTTATTCTAGTTTGAGTTGTAGTCCATTATGGACTATATAACAAAAAACCGAAGATGGGACTATTGAGACAATTGTCTCCGCCGGTTCTACAGGGTCTTTTTAAAAAATGCTTCAAAAATAAACCAGCAAAAAGTAATTTAGTTCATACATATTGTACTTTCTCCAGCACAAAACATAAAACTTTGTCTACATCAAGTTCTTACAAACATTTCCTATAAAAAAGCAAAAAAAAAACAAAAAACAACAACTGCAAACTCGATAACAACAACACAATCCAGTAGCTATACATTTAGCATTAAGAACAGAACACAGATTTAGATAAAACGTTCGATAGGTAGAATTTAATTTTGCAACTGAAATGTTTGACATTTAAATGCAATCAATGAATGGCTACAACACGAATTTTCATATTTTTACTAACAACTTCTTTTTCTCTTTTCATTCTTTTCATTTTTAGATCGGCCAACTATTATCGTGCCACCAATAATTGTGAACTCTCTGAAATGGATCGTATTACCTTGGCCGGTACAAGTGCATTCCAAGTAAACGATGGCATCGATTATCTAGAGAATAACTGCGCTGAAGAACCCAATAAATTGTGCGAATTCAAACGTTTGTCTGGTAGAATTTTGAAGACTGTCGATTCAGTTTATCAGGATGTTGGTAGCATTGATGAATGTCGAGATTTGTGCTTGAATTCACCATACAGGTAAGGCTGACTGGCTGTCTGTGTACTTAAAAAGTAGTCGAATGAGCGAAAAAGAAAAATTGTTGCAACAGGTTTTTTAAGTTGATAGATACAATTTAGCGATCAACGCGAGGCGTTGATTTAGAACGATGGATAATGTTCAAAAAAGAATTATGCTTCATTTTACTATGGTTGGTTACTAAGTCTTCTATGTGATTTCACTTAGGAATCAACTCTGACTTAAACACAAATATGACTTAATTATGAAAACAGTTGCATTGTTCCAACGATAACTAACAATGGCATTTAGGGCTGGACATATCTTCAGAAGAAGATGTAGTTGGCAATGAATGAACTTATAAACTGTGTCTATCAATCCGAATGTATCAGTCAGTATTTGGATAGTGTTGATTTAATCACTTGGCAAAAACAGTTTGTTACGAAATAAATCAATAATTAGGGAGCTGGTGGCAGAATAAATTATTGTGAAGATTGGTGTAAATCAATCTATATAAATATAGGCCATGTCTGGCAATTATTTGCTGCTTATTTTTAAATTGGCGGCTTTTCGTGTCTGCCAACTAAGTATTTTAAAAAATTGGTACGTTGCCTTTTTGAATTATAAATTTTTTTTCTTTATGACAAAAAAAAAAATGTGTTTTCATCGTCAGGCAGACTACGTTTTTTGTAAAGATAACATCATAGGGAGTAATAAAATCCATGTCTGCCATTCCAATAATGCTGCAAAAAATAACTATAAAAATTTAAAATCTTAAAATAAAGGTCTCTGCAAAAATTTATTTTTCCAAACTGCATTTTACTTTATTTGCTAGAACCACGTGTAAGCACAATTTTTTCATGGTTTTTTTTTGCATTTTCTAAATTGTATGAAATCCAAAAAGTGCGTTCTGGACGTCTGCTATCTTGGACTTATTTTTTGATGGAATTACTTTAACGCAATATAGCAATGGCAGACACGATACGATGACACACGGTAGCATACGTTTTTTACAATTTCGAATGAGTTTTGGTATAGCATTAGCTGCAAATCCAACAATGAACATGTCCTTATTAATTGCCAGTTTCGGAGATATGATGTGTTTTAGATTTTTAGGGTGTGGCACCGCCCACTTTTCTAGTGAATGTTATTTCTTCTTATGCCTTTTACAAACATACCAAATCTTATATATCTGCGTCTAATAGTTTCGGAGATATGACGATTTTTTTTTGGGGCGTGGCACCGCTAATTTTCACTTTAACCCTTTCAACACTGACGGGACATATGTGTCCCAACGAGTGTTTTCCTTTATTTAACAAAATTATTCATATCAATTGCTACATATTTTCATCCAATCAGTTTTTAGCAGTCAATGTGATAATCCCCATGTTTTGGTTTCATTATTTCTTATATGGGTCTTATGGATCATAATAATGAACATATATGTACATATGTCCCAATAGTCATGTTACAAAGCACACCATAATAACATACAACGTTACTATTGGGACAAATGTGTCACAGCTGTACGCTTAGTTCCATAACTATTGGAATATATATGTCCCAGGAAATTGTTATTATGATGCTTTTGGGACATATATGTCCACGAACAGTTACTGATGGGGCATCCTTGTCCTAGGACATAATTCTTATCCTGGTGATATTTTCCGAAACCCATCCTATGGTTCATTATTTGAGCCATTACCAACCAATTCACATCAATAAATAATTAGTATCTCTTTAAAAAAAAACCCGTGTTGAAAGGGTTAAATTGATATCAGCTTACTTGACTTGATTGAATGCATATAAATTTATTCAAATATCACTCCTGCGTTTAATGCGACTAGCATTTTTAAACAAAAAAAGCGATTTTTTCAAATTCAAGTGATTTCGACCAGTGACACTATTTTTGTGGATCAGATTGTGGAAAAAGCGGGCATCTTTTATGATAGGTGAATGTATAACCTTTAATTTCTAGCTTGATTTTTGTGAAAAAAACTGTGACCTTGTTGTGAATTTTTTTTTTTTTTTTTGTGTACACTTTATTGCCAAAAAAAAACCATAGTGTGTCGGTTTGATGTAAAGTTCATTGGCATCCCGTTTTATAGACAAATATCACTGGTATTCTGCTTCCATGTATCACTTCTTATGAATTTTTGCCCATCCCAAGTCATCAACATAACGAATCAGTTGCGTCATAAATTTAAAAGGAAATGAAACCTGTTGGTGATAATTAGATATACTGTTGCTGTTGTTTGTTGGCATTAACGCAGAAATGAAGTTCATTCATTACATACTTAAGTGTATGCTCCAATACATTAGCGTGTCACTGTCACTGACAGGCAGCATCAAGTGGCAGCAACGCTGTTTATTGCAACAACTGTGACAACAACTTTGCTACTACTTCTTCAGTCCGTTGATTTTGTAAGCTCAATTGATGAAAATATATCACGATTTTGCCAATAAATGCAGTACACTCTGATCGTATAATGTTGCCAATGTTACAAGTGTCATTCAGGCAGCGTTTGCCGATAGAAAGTTGCAACCACAATGTTGCTGCAGATCGTTTTATTTTGCTGTTTTGTTTTATATGTTTGTGTCTATCGCATCAGTTTAGATTAGTTTGATGGTTTTCTAATGATAGCCGGGAGTACACTTTGATGCTGAGCAACAGCAACAGCAGCAGCATGAATAATAACAACAAAATGTTGCAATCTTGTTGTTGTGGGTTCATTTATGTATATTGAATTGAGCGCACACGATTTACGGTATGCAATGTAAATGTTGTTAGTTGTTGTTTGTTGCGAGAGTACTAAGTGATAAATCGCCAAGTGAACACATGGATTCTTGGACACAAGATGGATGAAAGTGGGTTCAACGGTGTTTGCAAATATGTTAATTAATTTTGTATTCCCGTTTTAAGCCAGCTGTCAAGGTTATTTGACTTTATCAATAATGCACCTAATGGCATGTTTTTTTCTATGCCTTAAATGTTGATGATTATTAATTCGCTCTTTATCTCGGTGTTTCAGATGCCATTCATATGATTTTGGTGATACTGGTGACATGGTTTGCCGCCTTTCACATCATAGCCGTGCCACACTTTCTGATGTACAGGATCCCTATTTGGAAGTACCCGAAGCAGCCACCTACGAACTCTCTTCATGTTATAATGTAACGATTGAATGTGGCGCTGGCGATATGATTGCACGCATACGCACCTCTAAGCTTTTTGATGGTAAAGTCTATGCCAAGGGTGCTCCCAAGAAATGCGCCTTTGATGTTAAGAGCTCACTGGAATTCGAGCTACGCATGGGTTATCAGGATCTCGAATGTAATGTGCGCCAAAGCGGTTCAGGTCGTTATATGAATGATGTCGTTATTCAGCATCACGATACCATAGTTACATCATCTGATTTGGGTCTGGCTGTAACGTGTCAATATGATTTAACCAATAAGTCTGTTTCAAATGAAGTTGACCTTGGTGTTAAGGGTGACATTGAACCAGCGCTATCCGAAGAGGTTATTGTCGATTCACCAAATGTCATTATGAAGATTACCTCACGTGATGGTTCTGATGTTATGCGCTCCGCTGAGGTCGGTGATCCCTTGGCATTGAAATTCGAAATACTCGATGAACAAAGTCCCTATGAGATTTTCGTGCGCGAACTTGTTGCCATGGACGGTACCGATAATGCAGAGATTACGCTAATCGACTCAAACGGTTGTCCCACAGATCACTTTATTATGGGTGCCATCTATAAGAGTTCATTGTCGGGTAAGATACTGTTGTCACACTTCGATGCATTCAAGTTCCCATCGTCAGAGGTTGTACAATTCCGTGCTTTGGTTACACCATGTATGCCATCATGTGAACCAGTGCAGTGTGATCAAGAGGATATGAGTGGAGAGCTGAAATCATTGTTATCGTATGGACGAAGGAGAAGGTCGCTGAATGCAACAGGTGAGTTGGAACAAAGTTAACAACAACAACAAACAAAAAAGAAACAACATATATAGTTGTTGTTGTTGTGCAGAATTGACGGCGCAATGGTTAAGTGAATCGGACGACAACTCTATTTGCGCAAGTTACAAATGGTGACAGACTGTTAGGGCCAAACGGAAAACAGGGTGTATGTGTAAAAGAGAATATTTTGCATATAAAATTGTTCTCAAAGAATGAGGATAAAAATATTATAAAAAATTATGCCTATGGCATGATAAGTCTTGAATACAGAGCTTAAGCCGATTTAAGAAAAATAGAGTTTTTTTACGATTTTGTAGGGTCTATTTAGATATTACTCGTAATAATGTTCAAAAACGAAAGATTAATTCCGACCCTTTTTGCAACAGATCTACGAATCTTAAACTGAAATGTTCCAAAATCCAAATAAAAAGTTTTTTATAATTGCACATACTATAGAGTAAACGATTATGTGAAGAGATGACCTTTGAGCATTAGATTGAGATATCTCTGCTCGGATGTTAGTTAGGTCTATGCGTCTGGGGGATTTTTGTTCATTTTGAGATAATCTTTAGTAATTTGAAAATCGATAAATGGCTGCTTCTAAAAAATTTAATAGCGCACACTTACATTTGAATATTTATTAAAACTAGAATCGCCCAATGGTCAAAATTTGACCACAGATACATTTAATAATTTTTTTACTTTTTGGACAGTTTTGGTACTTTTTTGACAGTTTTAGTACTTTTTATGCTATTTAGTGTAAAATAGGAAAGCTGTGTGACCGCGTATTTTGTCGTTGTTAATATTGTAAAATTTGCATTTAATTTTAACTGGCTTAATGGCAAAATCTTGAAATAATTTTATTTTTGTGCACATTTACACACAAAAACCTTCCTAATTGTTTATAATTTAAGGACGTGCTCCATTTCTAACATAGCAAAATAGGTAGGACAAATATTTGTCCTGAATATTAATATATAGATTTAACTTTATGCACATCTTCAAGCAAATACCTTTCTAATGGTGTATAATTTAAAGTCGTACTTCATTTCTAACATAGTAAAAAGAGATGGACAAGTTTTTGTCCGGCGTATTAATATATAGATATGAGAACAGAAGCAATAAATATATAAAAAATTAGTCACATCACTTAAACTTTTTGGCACAAATAGATGAGATTTTGTACCAAGGGTTTTGGGAATGGGTAAAACATATTGTGACTAGGCTAGTTACTTATGAAATTTAAATGATATGATATCGCCGAACTTATAGCCACAAACTCAAACTTTAGATTCTCTTCAAATCACCCTGTGAGTAAAAAAATAACTTCAATTGAAAGAACTTTACTGAACTTCATGGTCATGCTTAACTAATTTCTGTGTCTTGATATTTTTGTCTCGACAGTAATGATGACGTTTATTTTGTAACTTCATATGCCACGAAAGCAGCAATAGAGTACTAGCACACGACCTAAAGCGTCATTAAAGCGCTGCTGTGCGATTCCTTATCCAAGCAACAGAAAGCAAAAACTAGCTCTACTACCCAGGTTCTAAAAAAACCCTTTCTTTTATTTTTATAGCAACATTTACTGGCCTTAGCAGCAGCAGCAGCAGACGTTCACGTCGTGAGACAACCAACAAAAATAGTCAAGAGGATATGCTGTTGGTGCAATCAATTCAGATCACTGACAAATTTGGTTTCGATAAGCAGCAACAACAAACTAAATCGACCGGATACGATAGCAATGAAACAGTTTTCATTTCAGGCGATGCTACACAAGGATTCTGTGTTAATGCAATTGGTAAGTTCTTGTTGTTGTCTATCCTCGTATATGTGGAGTAAATGCTGCATGGGTATATTACAGCATGGGTGCAGTGCAGCGCGGTAGCATAAAACAAACGCAGGGGTCTTGAGCATTTTTTCATTGAATTTTTTTTTTTTTTGTTTCTTAAGGTGTGCAACCAGGCGTTAAGAACTGACGTAATTGTTTTCAGTTATTATTTAAGCCTTTATATTAGATTTGAGATAAACATTTTCTTTCAAATAACGAATATAAAAAAAAAGCCTCATGTGCCGAAATGGTGAATGTACTACCTACTACTACATGGGTTGGCTTGAAAGATGAAAAGAATGTAATGCAATTTATAATAATAACTAAAAAAAACCATGAAGAGAAAGTAAATTTTTTTAAGGCATTCATGATTATAGTTCACAAAATTACTATTATTGTTGTGTAGTAGACAAATTGACTAATATGGATGATACTCTGTGTAGAAAGTGATAAATCGTGTATTCAAATTGTAGTGAAAAAAATGCCGAAAGTGAGTTATGTTGCGCAAAACTAAAACGTGCCTTACTTTAGGCAAAATTGAAATTAATGCATTGTAGTTTTAGTATAATGAAATAAAAAAAACAACAATAAATAATTTTTAATATTCAATAATTGGGAGATAACCCTTTTGCATTTGGTGCATTAGCTTCGAAAGCTATGACAGAAGAGTGGAAATGAAATCAGATCAAAAAAACCTTGGAATTTCTTTCAAAAATGAACACAAAACGGTCATATTATACACTTCAGCTCTATTGATAAGTATGTAATTTTTTCAGTCGCTGGGTCGTTTTTCAAGGTTATTTTTAATTGATTTTTTTTATTGAACTTTTAGTCATATATTTGCAAAGATCGATTTACATATAAATCTATCAATGCATTTTTCTAACACATAATTATGACAAATCAAGGAACGGATTAAAAACACGGCTATAGTGACATATGTTTCGTCTTTCGCCACAAAGACTCATCAGACTATTTTTGTTGTAATTATAATTATATTTATTTTACTAAATTAATTATAATTGAAAAATTGCAAGTTTGAAAACTTTTTGTGTTTTTGGTCTGGGCGGGAGTCGAACCAAGGATCTCCAGGTTGGTAGCAGAAGTCGTTACCACTGCACCAACCTTGCCCGGCTGCGAAGCCGACTTTTGCCAGTTTTGTTTGTGTGTTAATACGTATTGATATATCATAATTGTTGTTTGTGTTATTTATTGATATTTGGTATAGTTGTTCCTTTGGAACAAAATTCAATACCGATTGCAGGTGTTTCCACCTTATCAGGGCGTGTTCTCACAAATAACTTCTTTAAGAATTTTTAAGTGTGTTACTTAATGACATTTTATATATTGAAAATTGATTTCTTTATTGAACTTTTAGTCATATATTTGCAAAGATCGATTTACATATAAATCAATCAATGCATTTTTCTAACACATAATTATGACAAATCAAGGAACGGATTTAATCCGTTTAATCAATGTATAGTATGTAACGATTTCAAACCTTCAAAAATATGAATGACATCTTTCCATGATTCCACTCAAAAATAAACCCAAAAAAAGCATCCAATAAAAAACATCCAAATATAAAAACATTCAAATAAAAACATCCAAAAAAAACATCCAATGAAAAACATCCAAAAATAAAAACATCCAATGAAAAACATCCAAAAATAAAAACATCCAAAAATAAAAACATTGGATGCTATTTTTGGATGTTTTTATTAAAGATGTTTTTCATGGGATGTTTTTATGTTTGGATGTTTTTCATTGGATGTTTTTTTTTGGACATTTTTCATTGGATGTTTTTTTTTTTTTTTTTGATATTTTTGATAATCACTGTTTTCACAGAAGATAAATATCGTAGGTAATATTGTTGGTTTATGGTTGGTTATGCACAAACCGATTTTGTAAAGAGCTGTTCAATTTGTATGACTAATTTTAGCTTGTTTCTTTAAACCGGATGCTATTTTAGTTATAGCTTGGCTAAGGCAATATTTTTGATTTATGCTTGGTTATGCACAAACCGACATGGTTTGCCGTAGCTAATCTATACATATATATAAAAATGAATGTTTGCATGTCTGTATGGTCCTTATAGACTCCCAAACGACTGGACCGATCACCGTCAAAATTTTTATTTACAGGTTTTTGGGGACGGCGTGTTTCTGCATCATTAGTTTTTTCGTTTTTTTTTTTTTTTTTCATTAAGGGTCGCCTCTAGGATGCCGGAACCAAAAATTTTTTTTTTTTTTTTGTGTTTTCTACGCGTTCCATATCTTTTTACAACATTTTAATGGAAAAAAAATTTTTTCACTCAACGGTGACGGAACGAAAAATTTAAAAGTGGTCCTCCCTTACATATCGGAACCAAAAATTAAAAAAAAATTTTCGTGTTTCCAAAAAAATTAGTTTATCATATCAGTGCCACGCCCTTTAAAAAATGTCATATCTCTGAAACAATTGAACAAGCAGAGATGAGATTTGAGACATAGTTTTTATTCTTTGGTTTAATTTAATTGGAGATGCTTTGTACAAGAAAAGGTGTAGCAACGCAAACTGGGCAATTCTAGTAGACTATATATTCACTTGGTTATTTATACACAAATTGATTTGGTTTGCCAAATAAAAAGCTTTTTGATAAAAAATTTTAATTAGTTTGATAACCAAAGTAAGACCTATTTTGGTCTGGCTAAAAGACGTATTGGAAGCAAGGCATTTGTCTATTCAAGTTGTTTTCATCTGGTTTGATTTTTTGTTCGCCACTTAAGCGGATTTTGAGGCAGTTGAACAAAATCTTATTACACGCAAAAAGATGATACGGAAAAATTGATTTGTGAATAGTACAAAGTGATAATAATCTCATCAAAAATTACGGTTTGTTCCAGTAATTCATGAAAACTTTTTGAAAAAGTAATGGCACGAAAGTAAAATATACGGTTTAAACTTCAAAAAGTACTGACACAAACAGTAAAAAATATTGAAAAGAGAAGTAAAAAGTTGTCACATGAAAAAATACCAGTAAGCTCTGCAATATTTGCCTGGAATACATTTCAATTACTACTGATTAAGATTGTAAAAAAGTTTATTAATATATTTTTAATAAAATAATAAGCTATAGAAATGAAAGTGTTACAGTAGCTCAGTGGTTAGAGCGTCACCTAGAACACAAAGGTCTTAAGTTCGACACCATCAACATAAACTATTTTTTTATTTTTATATTATTTAAAAAATATACTGTGTGTAATCAGTAAAAAATACGGTTTTTTTACGGGCGCACAGTTAGTGAAAAAATCAGTAGAAATAAATGGAATAGTCAATGAATTTTTACGGTTTAGTTTTTTCCGTGTAGTATATATATTATAAAAACAGAAATACAGCTAAATTTGAAAATCTTTAACTGATTTTTTTTTCTTTTTAAATTTCACCGCTTTAGGTCTAATTGTTGCCGCCACAGTATTCCTGCTAGCACAATTGGCTGTAATCTCAATCTGGACCTATCTATATCAACGTCGTCGAAAGCAAAACGCCTATGAAGGTGGCCTCAGCAATGCCTCCAGTTATGGTGGAGGTGGCGCACACAGTGGCTCATCGGGTGCATCGACAATTGTGACGAATGTGCCAAATACAAGATCAGAATCTTTATGTAAGCTGTATGATAGTGGTTTTGCAGGCAGGCATGGACGTCAATTTTAGGATGCGCGCTTTTTTTTAATTTTATTTTTTTTTTTTTTTAATGAAAGAACAGACAAAAAAGAAAATTTTCAATAGAAAAAAAAAAAATTATATGCGAAATAAAACCACCTTTGCAAATGCTGTATGACAATTCTTGCCGCCGAAAAATTGTGTGAAGAACTATAGGGGAATTGAAATTATTCAAATGAAAAATTTTAAAATAAAAAAAAATTAGAAGAAACAGAGAGCAGCCATGAGAATACACAGAGGTAAAAGAAGTTAAGGCAGGAGAAACATTATGGTGCCGGCATGTAAACGAGGGCAATATTATGCAAAATAAATAGAAATAAAATTAAAAATTTTCTTTTTATACTTTTTGATTGTGAAGCAAAGAACAAAATAATAAGTATAACGATATTTTATGCTTAAAGAATTTCAAAAAAAAAATATATTAAAGGAAATATATAGTCTAAAAACTAGTGAATTAAGGTAAAACTGCATGAACAAAATTTAATAAAATTAAATTTTTTTTTCCAATTTCTGACGCGAAAACGAAAAGTTTTGAAAATTTAGTTTTTATTATTTATGTATTTGGAAAAAAGGACGATTGAGAGATAAAATAAAAATAAATTAAGCATAAAATTAATATATAATTAAATAAAAAATATATAGTACTTTAAGTTTTTAATTGTTTAAATAGTTATTATTCTTAAGCAGTAATATTTATGCAATAAAACACCATATAACATTTAACATAAATAAATAGTAAAGTAAAGAAAAGAACTGCATTTACAATAATTTTTTAAACAGTATACACATATATAATTTTTTTTCTTTTTTTAATTTACTTAATAAAATAGACCACTACAATTCTTAAAACAAAATAAAAGTAACGTTAAAAACCGTTTAAAATAATGAAAAAGAAGAAATGAAATGCAATATAATTTTAATTGCTTAATTTTAATTAGTTTTATAACAAAAAGAAAATAAAACACTTTCACTTGTCCTTTTTTCTAATGTGAAAAAAAAGATAATTTTAATTTAAACATTTAATTTTTAACTTCTTATTGGTCTTTTCTGAATGCTATCTACTTATGTATGTTGAACTTTGAATGAAATAAACTAAACAAGTAGAACAAGTAATATTTCGAATTAATGAAATGAAATTTTTATTTATAATTTTACGCTCAAAACTCAAACTATTTTGTAACTTTGCTGTTATTTTTTTGATTTTTATTTTTTATCATAATTTATTTGTAGACAATTTTAGTCCTATTTGAAAGAAAATTCTTTATTAATATAATTTTTATAGCATATGATTATAACTATTTCGTTTTTATTTAAATGCATCATAGTTAAAAAAACAACAGCATTGTCAATTATTTAAGTTAACTGCAACGTCGTCGACGTATTTGAAAGAAAATTATCGAAGAAAAATTTTAATTTTGTACTTTTTTTTATGATACACAAAATAAACGTAATAAAAAATATATAAACAAAAATACTTTTTATTGGGTAATTGGTATGCAACACTCGGGGAATTGTCCCTATAAATCCAATGCACTGCACATTGGTATTTTGGCGGATAAAGAGCAATTTTTCGACCACTAAATTTCAGAAAGTAATGATGCAGTTTTATAGAGAAATGTTTCTCTAAAAAAGGTGTCATTAATATTTTTTCTTTTCGCACTAAATATAATATCTTCTTACGATGTAATAATCTTTTTCAAATTTTAAATTCTAAGAATCTAAATGATTATACTTCATTAATTGATTTTATTAAAGAAACTAAGATTATTGATCTTTTATAAATTGTCTTTTTGACTTTTTTTTCACAACCTTTCCTTCAATCTAGAGTTTACCCTGGCACTTTAAAAAAATTTTTTCCGCCAACCAATTCAATAATTAAAAAAAAAAAAAATATTTTTTCTAAAAATGTCAAATTTTTACTTGGAAAAAATGAGCCAAAGTCACTTAAAGAGAGGATTAGTGTCGATGAATATTTTTCTTAAGTCTTAGACATGTTTACGAAAAAGTAAACAAAGAGTATCGCGTTAAATATTACAGTAATAGCGAATGTAACAGATATAATCGTCTTAGAATTCTTTGTCTGACATTTCTTCATCATTGGTTTTTTAGAATTTTGAATAGTTTTCAAAATGAGTTCATTGAAAGAAAATGTGCGCAAAAACACGATTTTCCACATTTGTCTCACAAATAAAGCAAAAATATTGCAAAATCTATGGTGGCTTGCGTACTTAAAAACTTTAGTGAACGATTAAGTACGGAAAGAAAAGTTGGAAGTGTTCGAAAAAAAAAAGGATTAACCTCAGAGGAAAAAGCAAAAGTGTCAAGTGCCTATGAAAAAAATACTGTACTCTCCATTATAGATGTGGCTAAAAAAGTGCATATGTCGCCCGGAAAAAGTTTGCAGAGAGGTTTTCAATCATATAGTATTAAGTAGAGCAGAACAGGGTAATGTCGTGCACTGGCTGTTTTAGCCCAAAGAATTGAATAATTTACCAACTGTCCGTAAGGTAGGGACCTGCTGACCTACTGAGCTTATGCATATAATACTAGCAATTTTCACCAGTTCGTCTCTACAGAGTAACCTTTTTTCAAAACGCACGCTTTCGGGACGACAAAAGTATTTTTTCATCGGGTCAGAAAAATAATTTTCCTTGCGGGAAAATATACCAGGTAAGTGTTTTCTGAAACGAAATATCCTGCCAAAGAAGAGAAGTATTTGGTTTTCGAAAAAAAATTTGGGCTTCACCGAGTTATCGAAGTTGACCTTTAAAACGACCATTGGGGTAATGTCGTGCACATTCACTTACACAAACACAATTTCTCGCTACACAAATGTTGTTACACATGGATGTAACCAATGAAATTATCTTTCGATCGGATGCTTACTCGTTGCATTCGCTTGAGATGTACGGCTTTACGAGCATGTCAAAGTTGAGTGCACGACATTGCCCCGTTCTACTCTACACAACATATTATGTACTTCACACTTGTATAATAATGAATAAATACATGATAATGCTAAATCTCCTCTAATAGAACCACCACCTATCATTTCTCACACATTTTGGTACCTTTACTATACTCAGAAAACAATGCACGACATTGCCCCACAAATTTTGAGGGGGGTAATGTGGACATTTTTTTTTTCTTCACTTACACAAACACAATTTCTCGCTACACAAACGTTGTTACACATGGATGTAACCAACGAAATTATCTTTCGATCGGATGCTTACTCGTCGCATTCGCTTGAGATGTACGGCTTTACGAGCATGTCAAAGTTGAGTGCACGACATTGCCCCGTTCTACTCTACTACTGGCACCAAATAGGAATGATGAACAAAACACAGCTGCTGAAATTTGCTCACGAAAGCTCTGCGAGCGTTTTGTTCACAATTTTGAATTCACCGTTGAAACGCAAAAGAGATAAGTCAGATGAGAGGCTTTAGTGCTGCGACAGAATATATGTACGTACCAAACGTTACGAAGTTGGAAGTTAATAGAGGGCACAACATCCCCAACTACTTCATCGCACAACGTTGAACTCTAGCAAGCAACTCCAAGGTAGTTTTTGAACGTGCGACCTAGATGTGCGATTAATACTCTAGCTTAGATCACGATTGTTTTGAAGACTTGATAGGTGTGATGAATATATAGCGAAATTCGGCTTTCGGAGTTTAATTTGTACCTACTCGTTTTAAGATCAAAAAAATGCAAACCCCCAGATCATAGCTGGTTGTTTTCTAGAAACAGAATAAGAATCCGGCTTTAGAATTGTTCTTTCTCAAATGGTTTTTAAGAAATGCTAACCTTAAAAAGCAAAAAATACCGTTTTTATACCCTACACCCAGGGTATATTCACTTTGTCCTTCCGTTTGTCACGCAGAGAAGGAGGCGTGGCAGATATAGAAAAGTATATATATTCTTGATCAGCGTCACCTCCTGAGTCGATATAGCTGTGTCCGTCTGTCTGTCTGGCTGGCTGGCTGGCTGGCTGTGTGTTGAAATACACTTTTTGGGAAAACTGAGCAAGATAATTCAATGAAATTTCGTACACTACCTTCGCCATCAAAGGTAGCTCGGGAGATTGAAAATGAGCGAAATCGGTCAACGGACACGCCTACCGCCTATACAATATATATATTTAAAATGCAATTTTAGGAGTATCTTTCACGATAATGCAACTAAAATATGCATTAATATTAAAAATTGTAAGCGCAGACTTTGAGAAAAAACTGATCGAATTCGGACTAGAGGGCGTGGCACCTCCCATAAAAGCAAAAGCTTTAAAACGCTATACTGAAAGCGTTTTTCACTCAGACACTAAAAACTATAAATGCAAGCTCTGGACAAATACTGGGTGAACTCGGACAAGAGAGCGTAGCACCTCCCATGAGAGCAAAATTTTAAAAACACTGCAGTGTAGGGTATTTAATGTTTGGCCAGGCCACAATTTACACCCTTACTAGTTGATATTGTTTCAAGCTGTAGAACTAGAGAACAGAACACAAGGCGCTTATCTATATCTTTTGAACTTAATATAAATGATGTTGATGCCTTTATTTTTTCCTGAAATATCGTACATACACTAAAATAATGAGCAAATGTGTTCGCACTTTTTTTACTCTTTAGATTAACAAAGATATCGACATAATTTGCAATTGTTTTAACGAAAGAGATTAGAGCTTTCAATATCTTTATCCGAATTTACGGATGAAAGTTCTGCTTGTTAGCTAAGTATATAGCTTAAAAAAAAAGCAAAAACGTTTTTTTTTTGCTCTTTAGGGTAAGATATATCAAAAAACCAGCAATTCTAAGGCCGGATTCGAAATCAGCATCGCAAAACACCTATTTTTATTTTTGCTTGTTGTAATTTTTTTGCATATCGTCGCACACTGGTTCAAAATCCTTAAAAGGTAGCTCTTATATTTTCGAGACGAAATTTTTTACCCGGAGGTTTTTGAGGTCTCAGATTACGAATCTGATGTTATATTTTTAAAAAAGAAAATGGCGGATGATTTGCATAAATATTCAACCAAATTCAACAAAAAAATTTACGGTCCAAACCATTGCGCGGCAGAAGACTGTAGTACAATTTGTTTTATTATGGTGTTAGTTGAGTCTAATGTTTTACTTATTAATTTAATGCAGCTTTCGAAATAACAATAAACTAAATATACCTACAAATATGGTCCCTAAAGCCAAAGGAAATTTAAAAATTCACAATCTTCAGCTGCCTGAAGGCATGAAAACTCAATTAAATGAAACAACTTTGAACACAAGAACATTAGCGTTATTATGAGCGGTTGAGTCAGACAATGCCCTCCCAACTTGTAAACAACCTTTCAAAACATTGTACACACATCATACTGACAATAAAGTGCAAGGGCAAGTGCAATGGCAAAGATGATATGATGGCAAAGGCAACTCAATACAATGCAAATAGATGACGAGTAAGTGAGTATCATGTCTAGTATGCGCAAATATGTAGTTGGCAGATCCACCACTCATTTCAATGCATAAATAAATCATGAGCAAATATAAAACGCATTTTAATTTTCATCATCATCTTCATCATGATGATTCGTCATCAATATCAACATCAATATCTCCAATGTTGCGCAAAATTATCCTCAATATTGATCTAGCGCGCATCATCGGGATCGTGCTCGTCATCACTTACCCTTAATCGATTGTCCGCCACCGTCCAGACACGTGCGCCAAAGTCATTGGATGTGCCAAGTATGTATGTCCCCGTCGAATCGAAATCGACAGAATTGATGCCAGCACTGCTGCCGCCAAGCACCGCTCGAGGCTCTGTTGATCCTGTGTGGTGGTTGTGTTGTAACGTTGTTCAGAGAGCAGCAGCGCAGTATAAAAGAAAAGAGAGAAAAAGAAAATAAAATCAGCGAATAATAACAAATGCAAAAAAAGTAGCAATAAACACTAGGTAACACTAATTTGTATGTTCATTTTTTTTACCGTGCACTCTGATATTTTGTATAGTTAAAATTTAGATTTTTTATTTATAGGATTTTTAAGAGAAACATAATTGTTCGATATTTACATGGCATGTATTACACTAGTTTACAACCCTGCAGGACCGGCGGAGACAAAATTGACTCAATAGTTCTATCTTTGGTCTAGTTATTTAGTAAGAAGACCAAAACGGACTACACCTATTGTAGTACTAGGTAATGCATAATCTGTCATTAGTACCAAAAGTGGTCCAATTGTGTATCGAGTGTGTCAGTGAAATTATAACGTTACCGATTGCGTACTGTTTGGCAGTACGTCGATTGTGAATAAGAGCAAACGATAGTGTATCTGTCTAATGACTTGAGCAGCATGGAGAGGCCCAGGTTCAAATCCTCGACTCGGTGATTTTCAATTCCAATTATTTAATTTCTATTAATTTGTACACAATTTGCCTGAAGAGTCTTCGGAACGGAAAATGAAACGTGTATCCAACATAGCCGAGGTATAAAATAATTAAAAAAATTAATTCGAACCCGGAACACAATGCTTAGAAATATATAACAAACTCTTTAGCACATTCGTCTATAAAACCTTTTGCCGTTTTTGTGTAAAATTTGAGTATTGAATTAAATTCTTTGAAATTTATAAATAAAATAAAAAATTGGCCTTTTACTGGTCCGAATGTAATGCATAAGGAGACAATTGACTTTTTTCTGGTCCGAATGTAATGCATAAGGAGACAATTGGTGACGCTCAATGACAAATAATGTAAAACGTAAATAGAACTGTATATGAGATAGGACCAGAATTTGGACTAGTAGGTTTCTCCCTTGGAGGAGTTTTCAAACTAGTTTTCGAATAGTTCGTGGTCCTGCAGGGAAATTATTAAAAAAATTTTCGTTTATGGGTGCCATTAATCATTTTATATGTAAAGTCGGCTGCTGATTCCAAAAATCACATTATTTTTATTTTTTTTTTTTTTTTTTTTTTCCTTTCACGTTGTTTTCGAGATATCGGTCATTTTCGGTTTTTTAACCTTAAAGGTTTTTTCTTAAGTTAATATTAATACAAAAGTTCATAACAAAATAAAACAAATTTTATTGCACAGTGTTATAAAATTAAAATAAAAATAAATGCACAATAACGCTATTAAGCAAATGGGCAAGGTAATAAAAAGTGAATCAAAAGACGATCACTTTCAATTAAGGAATATTAATGAACATCAACTCCTTTGGCCAATCGACGATGATGACGACGAAAGCAATGCCATAAAAATAATTTTGAAATAGCTTGCAACAATAACAAAAAACTACTTTTGCATAGTTATTTGGCGCTATTCTCATTCAATTTTTATTACCTTTACGCATCATCTGGCTTTTCTCGCTCTTTCTTACCTTTGCCAACATCCCACAGTTTGACTTTACGATCAGCACCGCCTGTTGCAACCAAACGTTCTACAGGACTCCAGCGAACTGCATGTGATTCATTTTCATGCGCTTCAAATTTCATAAAAATTGTCGTTGGATTTGAGTTGCCATAAACCATAGCGTTGGTGATATTTTCGCCAGCAGTAGGGGGAAACATATCATCACCAGTATATTCACAGCCTGCACCGTTATTGCCGCCAACGCCGCCTGGGTATATAGCACCAATACCAGCGTCACCGTCTGCTCCTCCACTTATAGGGCTGCTGGAGGTGCGTTGCGTTGTTGGATTGTTTTCGCGCACAGCGTCTTCAAGGTCACGCCTCAATTTGTCGGAACGTTTTCTGAAAATTGACGGCAGTCTTTTTCTAGATATGTTAAAAATGGATGCACAATTTAAGAATTTAACACAAAAAAAAGGAAATGAAAAAAAAAAATTTAAATGAGATAGAACAGGGGAAAGGAAGAAAGAGTGTGTGGTTTTTTTTTGGATTTTTTTTGGGCTGGTTCTATTTCACTTTACTAAAATGTTGATTTGGTTTTTGTGGCACAAAACATATCATTCAAGCGGCGTTAGTCAATATGTGATTGATGTTTATGATGCTGTATGTTGTGAATAAATGATGGATTTTTTATTTAATGGCACAATCCGGCTGCTGCTGCTGGTTATTCGTTGTAGCATCAAGTGCATTTAATGATTTAAATGATAAAAATGCAATTAAGCAAAGTCTGATGAATGTAACATTAGTTTAGGCATTGTTAGCATTTTTCGTACAACTTTCTGAAATGTAGATTACATACATACATTACCCTGTCTCGTGAAACTTCTGCTAAGCAGTCAGTCATTTCAATTTGTCAGTTTTAGGCATTTTTTATTTAATTTTCGTCCATGTTTTCAGGTTTGAACTATTTTTTCAACATTGTCTCAAGAGCATGAAATCTATGGGGTAAACCCGGGAGATGTGGCATCCCTGGATGATGTGGCACCTCTTGGTGATGTGGCACCTCTGGGTGATGTGGCACCCCTGGGTGATGAGGCATTCCTGAGTGATGTGGCACCCCTGGGTGATGTGGCACCCCTGGGTGATGTGGCACCCCTGGGTTATATGGCACCTATGGTACCCTTGGGCGCTATGGCTCCCCTGGATGATACGGCACCCCTATCAATTTCAATACTTGCCGATTTCATACATAGATACAGTACAATTCAACTGCGCGAGAGACTTCGTGGTGAGTTGTTCGTTTAGCTGTATTTGCAGTAATGGCTTGCTTGTGCGTAGGATTTTTAAAAAAAATTTGGAATGTAAACGACCACACCAGAACCATGCCCGCAGAAACAGATCAGTTAATTCTTGTCAGAAGCCATACTCGAACTCTTGACTCTGTGTTTCTGATGAAAGGAACGTTTTAGTTGGCAAGGAAATGCCTTGGCCTTGTTTTTGTAATTATGTCGGTGTTTACAGAAAAACACTGAACTGTACGCTCAAGCCAACAAAGTCATCTGATCCATGCTCGGGGGCAGCAAAATCATGTGAATCATAATCTTTTTCGAAAAAATAATTATAATTATCACAAACTATTAAGAGTTTTACCTTTGGCTTGGCCAAACATTAACTACCCTGCACTGTAGTATTTTCAAAAATTTTGCTTATATGGGAGGTGCTACGACCTCTTGTCTGAATTTGCATAGCTTTTGCTTAGATCTTACATTTACTGTTTTTACTGCCTGGGTCAAAATTTAGTTGGATTATCTCAAAAAATATTTTCAGTACAGCACTTTTAAGCTTTTGCTTATATGAGAAGTGCCACGTCCTCTTGACCGAGGTCACCTTGTTTTTGCTCAAAGCTTGCATTCATAGTTCTTAATGTCTGAGTGAAATTTTGTTTGATTATCTCAAAAAACGCTTTCAGTATAGCATTTTGAAGCTTTTGCTTATATGAGAGGAAAAAAAGCAATCTGTATAGCATTTTCAAACTTTTGCTTATATGGGAAGTGGCACGCCCTCTTGTCCGAATTCGCCTTGTTTTTGCTCAGAGCTCGCGCTTACCGTCCTTAGTATTTATGTGTACTTTGGTTGCATTGTCGTGAAAAAGACTCCTAAAGTTGCATTTTGAATATATTTTTTGTATGGGCAGTAGACGTGTCTGTTAATCGATTTCGCAAACTTTGACGAAGGAAGAAGTAAACCAAATTTTATCGAACTATCTTGCTACCAAAATATATATATCAACGATCAGACAGGCAAACATGGCTATTTCGTCTTAGAAAGTGACGCTAATCAAGAATATACATATATACTTTTGCATACCTGACACGCCTCCTTCTCCGCGTTGCAAACGGAAGGACAAAGTGAATATGCCCTGGGTGTAGGGTATAAAAAAGCTTTTCCGAACCCGTTGGTCAACATGATTCGGAATCCGTTGAAAAAGGAACAGTTACGACATTGAAACAGGGTGTTATTTATAAAAAAATTTGCACAAATGTTTAATATTGTTCAATAGATTTGAGAAAATCTAAAAATATTCATAAAATTACTTTTTACACATATTGTTTTTTGCGGAGAAAACAAAATAATCTTTTTAATGAAATCACCAAGCATAAGATTTATTCAGTGTATTATGCAAACATTAATATCTAATAGTTCAATTGTTTCTTAGTCTGGAAAATTACAATGCCGATATATGGTGGCTATGTATGTCTGATTTCAAACTTATTCACATAAAAAAGTTCATGTCCGTCAAGTCACAAAAAGAAAAACACTAGAAGTACGTCACAAAAGCTTCAGAGCGCTATGGTTAGTTAAATTATTTCCAAAGATTGTACATTTTTTAATCGAAATATAAAAATTAATTTTCTAAAAAGTTACAATTGCTTTTTAAATACTATATTCGAAACTTCTGCCGTAATAAATATAATATAAGCATACATATTATCTATATATGGTTTGTTGTCTTGCTTATGTCTATAGGTTATTTACGATTTTTAAATGATACATGCATACTTAATATTAATTTATAAGCAAAATTTATTTTATAAATACTTAATGCGATATTTGAGCCGTTCACAGCACAGTGCTATTAACTCCACTTCTCTACGAGGTCTTATATTTATAAGTCGAAGCACTTGGTTCAGTCATAGCTTTTTTATATTTTTAACAAATTTCCAGAATGATAGAGATTAATCGACAAAATTTGTTTGAACATTGAATAACAAAGATTGTTAAATTTTCAGAAGCCATTTTGACTTAATCCATGCTGAAGTTCGTTCCTTGATAATACTTGAGAAGAAGTCGAAATAACGAAACCTTGCATACAGATCTGAATAGCAAGACATGGGGGGTTATAGTAAATCAATATTCCCGGGGGATTTTTATCAAACTGCAATAGAGAATGCAAGGCAGTGTGAGAAAATTTCTCCGGGAATACTGATTCATGATAGCCACCATGATTTAAAAATTTTTGTACATTTACGCAATGATAAATCTAATTCTATTTGGATTGGAACTAAATTGAATCGAGATTTTACTATCATGTATTTTGATTTCCAGATTTGAAATCGAAAATTTTTTCCAACCAAAGTCGAATTAGATGATAGGGCTGATGCTAGCGAAATCTCGATTCGATTTAGTGAGAATCGAAATCGAATTAGATGATAAGCGTGATTATTTTATCGAATTTCTCACCTTTTTGTTTTATGGGAATAACCGGACTGTGCAGTGAGCAACTCATTTAAATTTGTTTACAATTTTAACAGTCATGCAATTTATTGCAATATCTTTGAATATTTGCTTTAAATACATTAAAATAATATATTTTATACATACATACAATGTGGTAAAATATAATAATATAAAAACAAAAAAAAAAACAAAAACAAAAAACAATGAGTTCAGAAAAATTCAGCAATAAAATTTTCAAAAATCGTCCAAAAAACAACGCAAAAAAATTTCAATTTGAGTGAGAGAAAAATAAACATTCCATTATTTGTTTAAATTCAACTAAATACTTATGTAATTTTATTAATATTATTATTATGGTTTACGATTTAGTTTACAGTTGAATGTAAGAAGGCACTTTTGCTCATTATCACCATGATAAAAGGATAAATAGAAATGTCAAAAAACCATGATAAGCCAAAAACAAAAATAAAAATAGGTAAAATTTCAAATACAAGAAGAAAAAAAAAAAAACTAAAAAAAATGCGACGAAAAAATAAATGTACACAACATGTAACAAACTGACTTACTTAAGGAAGCTTTCGTTCTCTTCGTTCAGTTTATCGGCATCCTTTGATTTGTACCGCATCAGGCGTTCCAAAAGCGCACGATTTTCATCCTGTAATGTAAATGTAGTAGAAAGTTTGCGCGTTAGTTTCTTCATATTTTATTGATAGAATATATTATTTTCTATATATGTATATGGTATGTATTGCAGTTTTTTCCAGAAAACGCGACAACGAGAACAACACAAATGAAAACGTCTGCTTTGTTACGCGGCGTTTCGAGCAAGAAAATGCATTTTCCAAAAAAACATTTTCATTTTGCCAATCGCCGCTGTTTTTCAATTTTTGTTATATGCGTGCCAATTTGTTTTTGTATACCCCATAAAAGCTGAGTGTGGGTATTTTAAGAGCTGGTCAGCATTCTTTTTTTAATATATTTTTTTTTTGTTTTTGTTTTTGTTATTTTCCAAACGCGAGCAGCCGCAACGCGCAGAGACGGTACGTATAAAAATTTTGCAAACAGATGGAAAGAATAAAAAGAAATAGCTCTACATACGCATATACACATGGGAAATATCGACAATACATTTTTTGTTTTTTAATATATTTTCAAATTTTTCAATCATGTGAAAATGAAATTTATAGACCTAAAAATACCATTGAATAAATAAATGTAAATAAAAAATTAAATTCATGTGCTAAAAACAATTTTTGATTATCTTTTTTGTTTATAATAAAACGATATATACTTAGATATTTCAACGCTCAATACTAAAAATTAGTAATAAAAATAACGCTGTGTGTCCCGTTCTAAACATTTTACTGAGAATAAGGACTTCAAAGAAATTTAAAAACGCCACTGTCTTACATTAACTGATTGAAACTCACTGTCCACCTTCGTTTACGTAAAGAAAAGAAAAAAAAAACAATTTTATTGAGTGATGACTCTGGTATATTACAGTTTGCCACACCCACAAAATTTATGCTGTAAATATTAAAATTGCATATGGGAAAGAATTGATACGAGTAGCATTTAAGTGTCTCTTTTTACGCAAAATATATATCAATAGGATAAGGAGTAAGGTCCGTCTGTCTGTAAGCTGACGGCAGGCAATTCCTTAAATAATATATGTCAATGTGAACGACCCTAGAACAAACAAGTCAAAATGCTCTGCAAATTTCACTGTGAATATTTTTTATTTTCAGAATTGTATGTTCAAATCAAGTGCACCGAAAAATGAACTGGAAAATGAGTTAAGTGCATTTTGTTTCTTATTTTTCAAAATTAAAAACGAAAATATTGAACCTATGAAAAGTATTTTTCAATTTTTTTTTTTTTTGTATTATTTTGATATAAACAAGCATGTATTAGATGATATGTTGGGTTGAGCGTACTCTACAGAGCTTTTGTTTTTTGTAATTTTGTTGATGTTTACAAAAGTACCTACGCTCAGTGCATGTCATCTGATGCAAACAAAATAATGAAACCATGTTTATTAACTATCGTGTGTCAGATTCAGTAGCATCTGAGTAGTAATCTGTACCAAATTGTAAAAATGAACAATTTCTTAGTTAGGAATTCTAATTCTCTTATGTAAAGTGAGTTAAGCAAATCGACGGTAGGAAATAAAGCCCAAAAAACGAAATATGTAATTATTGATATGAAATATCAACCAAAAAACGCCCAAAAACAAAAACAAAATTATTTGCAAATGCATACACACATAAATTTTGGCGATAATCATTCTGAAAATAATGCCCAAAATTTGGTCTTTATTTCCCCAACGGTAAGAAATGAAGCTGCTTCCAAAAAGAGCGCAATAGAAGCACATCTCTGGTAGCATACAAAATTTTGCAAATTCTATTTTTTTTTTTATTGCTTATAAAAGTTAATAAATCTACCAAAAGTTTCACAAAAAAGTAATTTTTGTTCATGCAAAATCGAATGTATTGAAGTGGAACTAATTTGCAAGGATGTCTCTATCTCACAATATGTCACATAACGATCTTGCATTATCAGTTCATGCACTGTATCGATGTATTGTGGCACAACAACCGATTTTGGACGACCTTCACGGAATTCGTCGGCGAACGAACTACGACCACGATTGAATTAACTATACCAGCCATATACTGTGGTTTGTGATGGAGCCTAATCGCCATACAAAGAACTGAGTTTATCGACATATTTTTGTTGAGATAACCCACGTCGAAAGTTGTGAAAAATGGTCCAACGAAAACTTTCTCTTGAAATTTCCATTTTTTCCATTGAAAAAGGGTTCTTTAGTACAATTTATTCAATTCACATAAATCTTGTGCTAATTAAACGACTATTAACACGGCTCATCATTAATGCATACGCAAACCAATAGCTTCGCATTGCCCAGCATCTACTGATGGATGCAACAGCAGCGGTGAAGGCAACAAATGAAATGATGAGTTACACTTTTCATTTTTCTGTTCGGTAATGCAATTGTCAAGTCGTATCTTTCGTATCTTAATCTAGGCTTTGTTGGTACATACATAGTATGTATGTTAATAAACTTGAACTACATTTTGTACTGAAAAGCTTAAATCTAGATTAAATATTGGCCAACTTAAAAGGTATCTGTTAAATAAAGCACCAACAACACAAGTAGCCTCAGGTTTCATTTATCTTTTGTTTTTATTCTGTACGATAAATATCGCAGAAATGCTGCAATAAAATTACAAAATGAATTGCATGAAAGTGGTGAAGGGAAGATAGACACTATGATCACGATTTCTTATTTAAATAAACAAAACTAATCGTTTTCGACAAACAATTAGTTAGGTGTTTTTAGTTGTTGAAAAATTGGTAATAAAATTAAGAGCTAAGTAAACTACTCGTAGGCAATAAGACGCCACTACTACCAAATCGCATCAATTTGGCATTGTGCCATGTTTACTCATTTGTATTCGCTTTTGTTTGAATTTTCCAAAAAAAAAAAATTTTATTTTACATTATATACGCTGCCACATAAAGGGCACGGTTTGGGGCAGGGATAACATGTTCGCGATAGCAGTATTTTTAATTATCTCTGGATATTGTGCAATGTCACTGAACGATGTTGAGGTTGAATTTTGACATATATTTTTTAATAAATTGCGTGCCACACACATTTATAAGGCGCAGGTTTGCTTGCACTAATAAGCTTCCTGTTGTACAAGATAAAAAAAATACAGCCTTGGCTAAAAGTATTAGGCACGCCATAAAAGTACAAAATGCATGTTTACTAATTTCACAATGAATAAATGCATATGAGCATTTTCCAAGTGACGAACGTAACCGTCGTACACATTAAAAGTGCAAAATAGGTGGAAGTTAAACATATTTTTATTTTAGTTTTTACTTTACATTATAGCTCTTGGGTAGCACTACCAACGATAATAGCAGGCAAAGTCCTGATTCTAAGATGCACGCAAAAAAGACACAAAACGAACGTGACAAAAATAGAAGTAGTTTTCGTGCTTATTCAAAAAAAGTCAGAATTCAGCGAAACAAGTCAGAATTCAGCCAGAATTTTTTAATGCGTCTAATTTTAGAAGTTTATTTAGTAAGGTTGACTAAAGCGAAATTCAGTTTTGGAAGCGAAAAAATCTTGCACGCTGTTCTGGTGGCAATTGTGAAATTTGCTAATCTGACAAATGCAACACTTTTATTACTTTTTTACGCATTATTTTTAAGTTTTCAGAATTTCTTGTCTTTGACGACCACTAGTGAAATTTTACGTGGAATATTTTTGCGTAACACTTTAACCCATTATAACCAAGTCTTTTTGAAAAAGGTGCCAAAAAGACCATAAAACAGGATATAATGGGTTAATCTGTTCTAGGATAATGTTCCTCGTATGATTTTATTGTGACCATAGGATAACAAGATTTATCCAAAATGTAATTTTAGAATTTTACAGTAGAATGAAATTTAAAAAAATTAGTTACTTTTGAGCCAAAAGTGATGAACGTGACCAACTTTAAATAGCTTTAAATTTTATTTTTTGGAATAGATATTTTTTTTTAATGGTGTTTATTAAACTATATTTGCACTTAGCTTTTAAAACACTTGCTGCTTGATTTGCATTTGATTTGTGAAGCAATGATGACAAATTATCTTTTTCAGTAACGAACCGGACAGTAGAAATTGGACTAAAGAAAATAAAAAATGAACAGTTACTTGGGATTGCAATGTTCTCTTTTTATATTATTAATGTTGTAAGAGAGATTTTGTGGAAAAACTGTTATCATGTATCATGAATTATTAATGAAAATTATAGAAAAAAAAACACATCCACTTAAAAATTATTAAAAAAGAAAAACTACATACATTTGATAATTTTTTGAGTCGGTTTGATTATCACGATTAATAAATTTATGTGTGAATTGTTTAAGTTAGTAAAATTTAAATATTTCTCCAAGATAATATCATAAAATGATAAGTTTCTAATAACTTTTAATATTTTGCTCATGGTGGACCTTTTGGCGGAAATGCCGATATCATAAATACGATGCCGGGTTCATTAGACGTTACATAGAACAATAAGCGGCATATTATTAAGGTCATAAAACAAATGGTGCCGTTTCGTGGCTTTTTATCGGTCAACGTTTTTTCTTTTTTTTTTCGGTACTCTAAAGAGTAAAAATGCTTTAACCTCTGGTTTACTGACAAAGTTGACAACTAATTAATTTTCTTATTGATTTCTCAACTTTTTTCACTTATTTTTGGTGTTGTAAAATTAATAAGTTGTCATATTTGTCACTAAATCAGAAAGAAGTAAAAGCTTTTTACTCTTTAGAAAAAAATTAAAAAACATTAACCTTTGGTTTTAGAGCTCAATTTGTTTCATAACCTTACAAATATGGCACTTATTGTTCTATGTAATGTTTAATAAACCCGGCATCGTATTTATGATATGCATTTATTCTTGGTTAATTAGTAAATACACATTTTGCATTTTTATGGATTGTTTAATACTTTTGGCCAAGACTGTAAATAAAAGTTAATATTTTCCAGCGAAAAAAAAAAACAAAATATACGATTTCTTAACGAGAAACAAATTAAAAATAAAAAATTTTTGTTTGTTGGGATTGCTATTAATCGAAAAAATTTAATAATGACGCATTTTTTTTACAAAAAAAAGATTAAATTTTCACCCCGTCGATTGAAAAAAGTGCAAAAATGTTAAACTTTTGCCTGTTCAGAGGGCAACAATCTTTAGAAAAGAAAATTAAATTTAGACAGCCTTCGCACGGAGCAAAAAAAGCGTAACATTTTTTCGAGAAATGAAATTGCCTTAAAAAGTACGTTAATGATTTTATGTCGAAAAATAGGATGTCTTAACATTTTGGACGAAGGCTAAGATGTTTCGATGCTTTGCACGAAAATTAGGTTGATTCATTATGTATTCATTCAGAATGAAACATCCTACTTTTCGTTAAAATGTTTGAAACATCCTACTTTTCGTCAAAAAGTTTGGAACATCCTACTTTTCGTAGAAAAAATATGAATCATCCAACTTTTCCTTAAAATTTTTGAAACATCCTATTTTTAGTCCAAAATTATGAAACACCCGAGTTTTCGTGAGAGAAATGAAACATCTTACTTTTCGTCATGGGCAATTTGTTCTCTTTCATCTAAGTCATTTTATGAAAGCAACGGAATCAATTCGGTTTGATTTTCGTATGAGTAAGTCCCTATTTAGATTAGGAAACATTTCTATGAAAAACATTATCAATTGAGGAGTGGCCGTACCAAAGGGCCTAAGTACCATTTCGACGCAAAAGTAATGTCATACTTTTTATGTGCCTAATAGTCGGTTATTTGACTATTATAATATTTTTAAACTTAATGACATCAATTTCACACTATCAAGTAAATTTTTGGTGAAAACGGAAAACAATTTTATTAATTTCTAACAAAACGACACCCGTTACATATTATGACACTACTATTGCCACGAAATGGTACTTAGGCTCTTTGGTACGGCCACTCCTCAATTATCTTTGGATGTTTCGTTTTCTTTTACACGAAAAATATGTTTCTCGGCGACATGTCAACTCGTTTGAATGTTTTATTATGACGAATTACAAATTTCTCAATACGAATGGCAAGCACAAAGCGTGTCTAATGAACGTGAAACAAAATCCCCTCTATCTTCCCCGTGCATCCCTATCTCTCAAAAGAAATGTTTTTCGTCAAAATGTTTTATCGTATAAATGTGTAGTTGAATATCAAAACTCCCTCTCTGATATGTGTGCAAAATAAAATAAATTAAAAACAATTCAATGGAATTTATTCTATTTTGCCTAATAATCTGAGAGGGACTGAGGCAGTTTTGATATTTAACGACACAAATAGGAACTAATGAAAAATGTTAAGCCTTTTTTGGTTTTTAACGAATCGATAAATCTTTTTTTTTTTTACTTTTTAGCGAATTAGCAATTAAAATCATAAATAAATAAATGCACTTTACATTTTTCAGTTCATATCGAGGGCTCTATATATGATTGACATAGTTTTTAAATATCTTATAAAATTCAAATTTTCGTATGGCACGATTGTTCGAAAGCAATATCGCCACTTTTCAGCTTCTTTAGATTGAAGTGGCAACTTATAATTGAAAACTATAATGATAAGAGTACTCAACGCAAATAATAAAAATAATTATACAAACATCAATGATGAGCTAGATGGTGATTCACAGCTTGCATATAAAAAACAACAAAAACTATTATGCTTTAAACTTTTTCTAAACAAATAAAAGCGTAAACAAAAATTTAATCAAATAGCATATTTCAATTTGCCAAACACAAAAAAAAAAACACATGTCATGTCATCAACACAACTGATAAAACCTTATTAGATGATTTTGATAAAAATTCGACAAAAAAGTTTCATGAATTCGGATTTAATCAGTGGTTTATGTTGCAGCTGTTGGTAACACATGCGCCTTTTGTTCAGACTGATAATCAATTTTATGATAAGATGCTAAAGCGGCAGTGAATTTTGCCCAACTATTTATTGAAATATTACACTTGACACAACTTACTACTGTAGTCGCTATCTTGTATTTTTGTTTATTTGGATCTTATGACAGTAAAATATACGATGAAGTTTTGAAGTTGAAGTTTTTGTTTTTCTAGTCGTGGTTGAAACTGTTTTATTGTTGCTATTTGGATTTTGTACAATTTTTGGTGGTTTTGCTGGTTATTTTTTTTTTCGATTTTTTATAAAAATATAATTCGTAACAAAGAATAACTTAAAATTTTTTTCTTATCATTTTGCCAACGTTTAAAATAGTACCGTGCGAAAACTTATTCAATTAAACTTAAACTGAAATGAGAATACTGAATAAAGACAGTTTTTTAATTGATAGAAAATTTTTGAATTTTCAATTTCGTTACAGTAGCTACAAGGGGCTAAGACATGGATTTTTGTATGTCGCGACCTTAGAACAACAAGGTTCTATCTGCTACACATTTTGTATGTAGTTAGAACCTTGTTGTTCTAAGGTCGCGATGTATGTTTTTATATCAGGCAGGAGATACAAACAGATCAATCTATTAATTTATCAGAAAATTCTACTAATGGGTATTTCAGGTTTCTAATGCATAAAAGAATTCAGCACTTTGCTATCATTTCAGAAAAAGTTTGGTTTTCCCGAAAAATTAGTATGTTTAATTATTTTGGAAACGTATAAACAACTTTCGGCAGCAAGTTTAAAAAAACTTGGTAGCATATAGTTGTTATTGAATTAACATGAACTGGAATCGACAGAAAATAAATATTGTATGTATAGGCAGCAGCAGTAAGAGCTATGGTCTATTTTTGATAGCATAATGCATTTTGTCTTGTATTCAAAAATCGACTTAAACTGTTACTGCTGCTGGTTACTGGATTAATGAGCTTCAAACTTGTGCATAAAATGATTGATTTTAGCTCTTTTGCAGCCAAATAAGCTGTAACACTTTATAGAATATTTTACTTAACGATGATTATATGGGCTATTTTACAACAAAAAAAAGCCGTTACTTAGACTAGCAAAAAAAAATAATCTTCCAAGGCCGCAAGTGGTTGAAATGGATTAAAGATGTCATTAAAAACGCTATTAATACAATAAATCATGTATCCATTTTTCATAGAAAATTTTAAAATATTTCGAAATGTCCACGGTAAAGCATTTTTATACTCAAATGAGCCTAATGGCTTCAAAAATATAATTAAGTTTTTCCACTCAAGCTGTGTCACATAAAGTGTAAAAGACACTTTTTTTGAAGTTAATAAATTTGTTTGGCTCATAAAGAGAAGAGGGATTTTATACCACGGTAAAGGCATGCTTTTTGTACAATCAAAATGTAAGAAATGTTTTGTGTTGAAAATTAACATATAAACTAAAGACGAAAACATTTAGAAGATATGTATAAATAGCAACTTCAACTCCGGGTCTGTAAATTTGAAAACAAAAATTACTCCTTTTGTCTACTAGTGCTGGGGTAAAAAGGAAATTGATGACAGGTCCAGAAATCGGGCTACCTCTACTGGGCGGGACCATAGGTCAATCGTAGAGAGGTTGGTGGGACGGGAAGGACAGTTAAAAAGGAGTGAACTGTCATGCGGACTACCACTGCATAATGGGCACTGATCCGCGATGCCCTCAATGATCTCAGCTCTGTAGCTCATCAATATGAGCGAATAGCCCGATCAACATTTATCAAAACTTGAGGGCAAAATGTTTGTTCAGTTAAAATGTATAATGAGCAACGTTAACTGCTTCTTATTATATTTTAATAGAATTATATTAAGGAATAATTAAAGGAAAATTTCTAGTTTTTAACTTGTTCTGAATTTAAATTTCAGTGCCGACGACAAGCGCGGTACAGGTATTTCGTTCCCATATTAACCTATGTAACATTTAGAAAACGTTAGACAGTAATTTTAGCATTTTAAAGAAAAATTAAAAATTTTTTTTTTTTTTTATCAAAATTAATGAAAAGCGAAATTGCGGCTATTTTTTAGAATCACCCATATACTATTTCGTATACTGAAGGTTTGGTAGCCTCGCACTATATCAAATGCAATCAGAAAAATGCAATCAGAAGACTATAGCAAATGAGGTCAAGCTGCGCAAATGGAGATGGATTGGTCACACTCTCCGGAAACCACACAGCGAAGTTTGTCGCCAGGCTCTTGAGTGGAATCCACAAGGCAGTAGAGGACGTGATAGACCCAAAACCAACTAGAAAAGGTTGCTGGAGAAGGAAATCCAAGAATCGGGAAAGTCGTGGCAAGAGATCAAAGTCATCGCAAGGGATCGCGACGAATGGAGATGTTTCATATTGGCCCTATGCTCCTCCTAGGAGTTAAAGGAGAATACATACATACATACATATACTATTTCGACATCTAATACGTCTAAAAGCCGCATTTCAAGTTTTTCTTAAATAATTTATTTAGCAATATTCTTAAATTCGTATCGTATGCAGACACCTACGCAAGACGTCTTGATGAAGTTTTAAGAGACGTTATATTTTTTAGAAGCTTTTTTTATCACATACTTCAGTTTAGTGTCGCGTGAAAATTTCTTTACAGTACTTGTATATGAAAAAAGAAAGAGCAAGTACTGCACAGACCAATCATGTTTGAGGTGCTTCAGTTCAGAAAATGTGGTGTGAAAGCTACTAAAGCTCTGGATTACTTATGCGTTGCAAATTGCAAGAGTTAACATATCAGTGAAGGTTTGAGTCTTGAATTTTTTGGAACAAATACTTCAAATCAGTATTAAATGGTAGAATAATTTTTAACTTTTATTTGATAATAGTACTTATGAAAGTTATTATAACAAAACATATTCAATTTGTATAAGTGATATGAATATTAAAATATTTATTAGTTCAATAGCAGAGAAATAAAATTTTGCACTGCACGTTTTTTACCCCACGCATTTAATGAGCCTTAGTTGGAACTTGGTATAAAATTGATAGTAGGACCAACTACTAAATTATTAAAAAAAAAAAGTGATATCGTAAATGTAGAAAATGTCGAGCTGTTTGAATACTAAACATACATCTAGACTCGAAGTATTTATTTGATAATTAGAGAAGGGAGCGATTCGTCAACTAACTAAGCGGAATGTTTCTAACTAAACATTTTTTTGGTACTACTTTCTGTCACGAGTCAGTTTTTTACAAACTACTGAGACTTCAGAAGCTTATGTTAGAGGAATTTAAGGTATTATCGGCAGCATTTTATTGCTTGCTAATTATTAAATAAAACCATCCAGAAATATATGCACTAATTGAGAGAGTAAACAATAAATTATTTGATCAAAATAGAATGATATACGAAATTATCAGAAAAGTCCTAAATCAAAGTGAAAATTGGCCAAAAACAGAGGGAAGATTTTGCTAAAATGCATGCAACATATTTTAAAGGAAATGTTGATTAATCGCACAAAACATAAGGGCATTTTTGATATGAAATTTAGCGAAAGTTTCTGTGAAAAATTTTTTATTTTTTTTAAATTGCAGTGCACAATATTTCTATATTAATTACTCACTTGTACGCTACGTAATTTCTCCTCCAATGCACTGAACGCCAATTGCAGCGCTGTATGCTCATCTAATAGTGTTGTATTGAGTTTTTTCAGTTCTTCCAAGCTGGATTTTAACATTTGCACCTCGGCTTTGAGGCTATGATTGGCAGTATGTTGTTCCGCAATACTAAATTAAAATGGAGTATAAATTAAAGTGGATCTTCCAAATACAAAAAAAAAAAATACTTAAAATATTTAACGTACTTGTGTTCCTTTTCGGCAATGACTTTTTTTTGTTTTTCAACTTTCATATTTAAATCGACAATCATCTGTGAGTTTTCGCCTTTACGTTTGTGCAGATCCGTGAGTTCTTCTTGCTGTGCTAGCAGCTTCTTCTCAAGCGTTGCAATGGCCAATTGTGCACCACTACCAGCATCTTTGCCACCACCTGTTGAGCAGGCGATACGCAATTGTTCATTTTCTACAGAGATCCTTAAATTATCGGCTCTTAGTTGCGCGACATGATCTAGTAGGCGATTATCTAATGGAGAGGATGGACGGATGATGGAGAATCAATTAATGCAAATTATACGATTTGGATGACCTTGTCAGTCAGCTCATCAACACTTACTCTGGAGTACGATTTCCTTAAAATTTCCCGCTTCATTGCGATTTCGTTCACGTAGACTCGTCAATAAGCTTTGGCGCCATTCAGGCTCCTCGGCAGACATTTCGTCGTCACTTATAGTTGGAATGGGCTAAAATGACGACTGACAATTGTGAGGCAATCAGGCAGTCACAAAGCAGCAGCAGCTTCAGCAATTGTTTTTGTTGTCGTTATTATTGTTATTGTATTGATAGTTTGGAACTTGCCTTGCCTTGTTTTCCCCGTACTGAGGTTTTTTGTATTTTCTGCCTTTTCTGCTTAAAATTGTAACGAAATCTGTAATCCACAGTACAATTGCCTGATTTGCAACACACACTTTTTTTCAGTTTTAGATATTTTGTTTTATATAAAAAAAATATGCAATAAACGTTAAACGTAAAGTTTTTTGTTAAAACAACGCGATTTCTTTTGCACTTTTTGACATTTTAATTGTTTTGGATATTTTGACAGCTGTGTACAACTGTCATTGCGATTTTCGCTTTACACCCAGTTAAACACACCAATCTTCGGTTTCCTTTTTACATTCAATGACACGAACCAATTTTGTCCATATAATACAATAAACAATCCTCTTTTCAAATGAAACCTCAAAAAGTATGCAACATTATTTTTTATGCATACTGTACTTTCGAATTATTGTTATGCCTAAAAGAAACACTGTAGTAATAAATAAAATTCATATTCACCATTCATTGTTGGACACCATGAAAACGTAAGTTTTATTTATTACAAGCAAAAAATTGTGTTTTTTTGGACTGCTAGCTAGCAAGCGAGAATGAATCACAGCAAAAAATTCAATGCCGCCCGGATATGCATGCATTGTCTAATCTATGCAAAAAATGAATAAAGCGTGCGTGGTCGAGTTCTTGGTTTGTAGGTGAATTCGACTGAAGATCCCATATGGTTATGGGTAAAACGTATCGAAAACCAACCCTACCTACCTACCAACAATTTTGTGGTTTTTTTACCTATGCATTTTGCCTTGTTTTTGTAATGTTGGTGTTTTTACTCAAACAGTAAACTCACACCACAAAACCACTTCACACCTGATTTGTTGTAAATCATTCATTATCTGTTCAAAACAACAAAAATTTTCAAATAAATATAGTTTAGAGATCATTTTTCGCACGATCTTGTTACCCCGCAGCTTAAAATTTATATTATATTATAGGGTAACGGAGGGAAATATGGATTACGTGGATAATATGGACCACACGGATATTTTCGATTGCGAGCATAGGATGTACAAACTTTACGCGAATACCATAAGCTTATGTCAGTGAGATTTTAGCGTTCGTTGAAGTTGCATGTTTCTGTAAAGTTGTTTTTTCTAAAAAAAAAGTTTAGTGATAATTTTTCTCTGGTGAGTAAATTTCATCGATGCTTTCCGAGTTTTTTCTTATTATTATTCATTCTCATCGGCTTACTTATCATTTTGAAAGAATGACCGTTAGAAGTGGAAAGATATAAGTTTCATAACAAAAAATAGCTATGAATAAAAACATCGACTAAAATAATAAGATTAGATTGTTGACCGAGCAAGGATCGGTCTCCAGGTACTTCTTTTTATGAGAGTTCAGAAACATACTTTTTTGTATGCCCGATGCCCGCCCTGACTAAAAAATAATACTTATGTTTTTTCAATATATCAAGCGAACAAAGCAAAATTTCGACTTCACTTGAAAATTTTTGTAGGGAATTAAATTTGCCATCCAAATAGTTTTAAAACCAAAAAAAGAAAGCAAAAATTTCGAATTCTTGCGATTTTACTATTTTGTCTATAATTGTTTTAGGGTCAGAGATAGGTAAAGATATAGCATAATATTATAAAAGTAGATAAAATTTCCTTTAAAACGCTTCAGTAAAAAATTTTTTAGCTGAATAATTGGCCGAAATATGGCTGCTCGAACATTTAAATTTTTTTTAAGTGGAGCGCCTAACGAATTTTGTTTTTGTTTATTTTGTTTTAATAGTGGAGTCTTTAAAGCATTTTAGATGGAAGTCCTCAAGAACAGCTCCGATTTTGATTTTGAAATACATAAAAAATTACTATTTAGATTTTTGTTTGTTGTATTTTTTTTTTATGAAAATATAAGTTTCTCAAATATTGCTTTAAAATTATTTAATTACGACCGCGATTCAAAATGTTTCTGATTTTAAATGAAAAAAAAAAAAAAACAAAATTTAAAAAAAAAATAATCATCAAAATCGGTGCTGTTCTTGAGGACTTCCGCATTTTGCCTGTTTTTTGGCTTTGTTGACTCCACTATAATCCTTGCACCATTATCGTGCATCATGGAGAAGACTAAAGGCGAAAGCGTTTTATTGGAACCTGGCAGCACTTTTGGCCATACTAGTACTATGAAAAAATCATACATTCCCAAGGGGAAAATAAGTGCTTCAAAAACTCTTCTGAAGTGTTTCTTTTCGCCAATAAGCGCTTCGGCTACGTAAGAACTATTGTTTCTTTTTAACATTGCATGTCATTGCCTAATGCTATGTTTACACCAAAGATTTAGCTATGAAGATATAAATAAATCTCGTTGCTAAATCCTATGTTGTGTGTTGATCACACGCTGTTATAAATATTCATTGCCTACCGTTAGGGATTTGATGTTATTCATACTCAACTCAGTACTAAGGCTATACTCGTGATAGTTTTAGTACTGCCAGAGAAATAACAGCTAGCATACCTTTAGGAGCTGCTAGTAAAGAACGGTAAGCAAAAGAGTTAAAGAACAGCGGGTTCAACGCGGAAGCAATCTGACCCCTATATCATAGATACGTGACTTTATTGGGCACGTCAATAAAGCCAAGTAAGATATATTTCGCAATACTGCGAAATAGTACGTAAACAGATAATGTAAGTTGTAACCATACATGTATGTAGCTAGAGGCATCTGTAAACCTCTAGCTGGTAAGTAATTTGAAAATAAAGAATCAGTTAGTGATCGGAGTTAAAACAGTCGACAAGTGTTTCATTTGAATCGGAGTTAGGTGTGCAAAGATCCCGAACAAACAACGCCGTAACCAGTGTGAGCAGCAGCAAAGAGAAGTGGGAGCGGCAGCGGAGCAGCGGAACCAAGGGTAAGTAGCCTTAACCGAATTTAACACTATCGTTTCTTTTGTTTCATCTCTAGGTAAACAGCTCAGCTGTATTTCCCCTCGCAAGGGAAATATAGCATCAACATTTGGCGCAGCCGGTAGTCCGAGCCAGGACTACGCATCGAGGGAAGCAGGATTGAAAAAGAGAGATCAACGTTGGAAATAATAATTCGTAGAAAGTGGTGAGTATTTTAATTAAGAAAAAACCTTAGAAAGCCTTAGTCTACTTTGCTTTAATTTATTGCAAGTGCTAAGCCAGCTAGTAGCGGTATCAATATCGCACAGCTGTTCAGGATTAGGTAGGGCCTAATTCTATTAAGCGATTATAAATTTCGTTACGTTTTGTGTGAAAAGTGATTAATTTTAAGAAAAAAATTTATTCACAAATTGGATTTTTTTTTTTTTTTTAAAAAAAAATTAGTAAATTAAAATTTAAATTTTTGTTCACCGATAGACTGGCTTCCCCCACCCGTGGTAAGAAGTCAGTTGTGCGATATCGGTTTCGTTTTCGTGGAAAAATAATCGGTGATAAAATTCTGGAGTTTGCTCTTTTTAGTGGTTTTCGTGCTGGGTTGGCTGAGACCTTTGGTATAATTTAGTACCAAGGGCTTGGGAGCCTTGTTAAGGAAGCTAAAAAGAGTGGAATCCTGGTTATTTTTACGACCGAGGTAGTTCAATTCTTTTGTTCGAACGGTTTACGAACTTTGAAGCCACTTTGCAAGGGGCTGGTGTTTGTAAAGCTTTCGTTGAAGTTTTGAGCTCGAAATCGGAAAATCCTACTGGTTTAGTTTTGGGTTCCTGGGAATTATTTTCAGGTAATTCCATGGTTCCGTTTCGATCAGTAGGATTACGCGGGAATTAGCGGAAATAATTGAGGAAAATTTCTTTTAAAAGTTTATTTCTTTCTTTACGAAGGAAATAAATTCGTATTCAGTTCTTTCATACCAGCAACTAAAAGCTAGTATATGTAAAATAAAACGTTTCGTTTATTGTTGCGCAGGTCGTGGTTTTACTTATTCAAAAAATATAGGTGAACAAAACTTTGCGTTGTGGTTCATATGAACTGTTTTTGCAATTGTAGTTGCAGTTTTTGATTTTTGTTTTTGGTTTTAGCACAATTGGTTTTCGATTTCAATAAAACAGAAAATAAAAAGACAAAGTTAAGTCATTTTTATTTGTCATATTTTTGGTTTGCGTTGGTAGCAAAGCCAATGCGTTATTTTGTTATTGGGATTGAAATTACTGCTAATTGTGTTGGTCATTTTTGTTTGCAGTGGGAAAAACTGTATTTGATAAAATTTGTAATTTTTGTTAATGTTGTTAACGGGTTTTTCTTTGGGTGAATTTCTGAAATATTGAGGGCGGCAGATCAAGGCCGTGATTCAGTGTGCATTTGCGTTTTGGAAGTTGGAAAGATGAAACGGTTTTGATTGTTTAGTGTTATGAGTGAACTTGAGAAACTGAGAACTGATTACGGAAGGTTATTAAGTGAGATAGGGAATTTTAAAGAAAAGTTGTGGGAGTGTTTGAAGCTAGCTGCAGGGGATACGCAAAATTTTAGTGTTATTGAAGAAAGGGTTTACAGTTATAAGGATTTGTCGGAGGTAGAAGAAGCGGATAAGGTATTAGACGAAATAATTGGAATAACTGAATCCGAGGTTAGGAGATTAGAGGATAAATCTAGAGGTTGGGAGTCGGAGTTTAACGCTTTGAAGAAACGCTACGATCAACATTTGACTTTGTTACAGTTGAATGTGAGTCAAATTGAGGAGTTAGAGCAGGAAAATAGTAGTTTAGCGAATCAGTTGAACGTATCTTTTGGGGTATTTTCATCAGGCGTCAATTGGAGGTTTGGCGAAGGCGATTCCCAGGAACATACTGGAGTGCGGGGTCGCACGCATTCATTGAAAAGAAGAAGTGTGAGGCAGGAAGGGTTTGACAAGGTCAGGTCTAGTGCGAGTACGGAGCGGTCGGCTTTGGATAATAGTGTTAGACAGGCGGACGAAGCTAGTAGTAGTGGGATTTCTGGGAATCTCGCATTGGAAAGTGAAGTGTCGGGAAGTGTCCCAGGGAAGGTTAGTTGTGGGAATAAAGAGGCACGGTCTGGTTTGAATAGGAACGCTGAAGTAGGAACGGGATCAAAGATGTTTACACCGGCCGAAAGAGATTTAGTTTTGACAGTAAATGTCAATTGGTAAATGAAGAACAAAACAAAACTATGAAGAACTAACGAAGAGCACCACTATCATCTGCGCCACTTTAGCCATAAACTTGACGATGTCCATACAAAGACATTTGCTTGGGTATACTTTACGAGCGGTGGCAAATTTTGCTGTGTGTTTTCTTGACGACAGATGTCCTATCCAAGGGCGTACGCAGGATTTCATCTAAACTCAAATTTTGCGAACCTTTAATTTTTTCTGAGAAATTTCAATGTAAACTGTATATTTTTGTGCACTAAAATATTAAATAAAAGTTCATAATAACTTATGACGGTACTTAGATAACTTTCTAAATAAAAATTTGCTAAGGTATGTTATCTTTTAAATACATATGACATTTCTAAGATAATTTGAGGTCGCTAACTCCAAAAAAACGCATTAATTTTTTATTTTTTTTCGAGGTGCCGTTCTAGATATAATCGAAACTTTCGATTTTTTAGGTTATAGCTCTAATTTTATAAAAAAATATTTCGAGAAACCCAATTTTGATCGAATTTTTGTATACACTATTTTAAAGAAAAATTCTTACGCTTCTTTTAAATGTATCAATTACTAAAATCCTATTCAAATTGGCTGAGTTAAAGTTAAAAGTTAAAACTGAGCGAAAAGTTCATTTTCATAGCAATTTTTTACAATTTTGCAACATTTTTTATATTTTTATTTATAAAATCAGATCATATTTTAAAAAGTTATTAAGGTTTCAGTGAAGAAAGACCATTTTGATTTTTTATCGGAAAAATAAACAGGTTTAATAAACTGGGTCGATTTTTATGAAACAAAAAAATTGTATAATAATTTAAATGCTTAGAATCGTACACGTGTGAATTTTTTTAGAGTTTTTGGAAATTTTTTTTTTTCTTTGACCAAGTTTTGAAAAGTTAAAAAAGGTCTGAAAAAATGTATAAAATACTTTGATACTTTGAACGATTTTAAGCATTTTAAGCCTTATACATTTTATTCTCTAGAGCCTTTCTTTTGAGTAAACGAATGCTTTTCCGAACACGTAATTGAAAAACATAAAAAATCGACTTTTGGAACCGGATATTATCTATACAACCACATAGTCTTTAGTTTTAAGCAGCTTTGGGTATCCCTTCTGAGAAGAAAAAAAAGTTATGAGCAAAAAACATTTTTTTGTACCTGTTTATTTTTTCGATAAAAAAACGAATAGTCCTACTTCAGTGAAACCTTAATAACTTTCTAAAATATTATCCGATTTTACTTTCAAATTGTTTACAATTAAATAAATAAATAGTATAGTAAAGATAAAAAAAGTGTATTTGTATAAACTATTGTCCAAAAAATCGTGTTTTATTTGGCTTTAATATGAAAAGTTGTAAAAACTGCTGTAAAAATGAATGAATATGATATATTTGTAACTCTAAAGCTATAGTTAGGGGGGGGGGGGCAGCTGCCCCCTGCCCCCCATGCGTACGCCCTTGGTCCTATCCATTTCCATTTGTGTAGCTAAACAGAAAACAATAATTAAAAAGTTTTTAATAATAATAAATACAAAACTTACGCGTTTCTTTGCTTCTCTGACGAAAGTAAACAATTAAATGACAAATAAATGTTAACAAAACTTCAAATTATCAAAGCTTAGAGGTGCCACATGCATGCAAATAACAAAAAAAGGTAGCCCTGCCGAGATATATGAGGAGATATAAAATAAATCACGTTGGAAGCAGATATATTTTTGTATGGTAAATCACGAGATATATGGCAAGATATAGAGCTTAATCTCGAAACAGCCGTAAATCGCCTCGTAAGTCTTCAGTGTAAACGGGTTATAACAATAAATTATTGTGTACGTGCTTCTAAATTGCTATGGCGACAAGGGCTTTTAAAGTGCTTGGCTTAGAAGCGCTTGAAACTTTTCCTCTTGGGTTAGTATTCAATTCACGTATTAACTGCTCCTGAGTTATCTCTAAATTTGGTGAGTTTGGACAGCCACCAAAAAAATATGGCCGGATGTTGTTAATTTTGTCAAACATCCCAACAATTCTAAAGATTTTAAAATTATTTTTTCAGAATTGCCGATTGAAAGATTTGACATCTCTTTCTTTGTTAGTTAAGTCAAAAACAGCTGATTTAATTTCACCATCTATATATAAATAGGCAAACGAAATCGGTTAGGTCCCTGTTTCTATACCTAAATCTCAACCGATTTGCTTGATTTTTTTTTGTTGGAAAGTTTGTGAGGAGGAGCAGTGCATAGGACTATATTTGTTTTTAAGGTGGGAGGTGCCACGTCCCTAAATGGAAAAAACGATCTCACGGCTAAACCGCTGCATCGATTTTAACGAAATTTGGTATGGAGATAGGGTTAGGACTAAGGAACGATAATATGACCATTATGTTTTCAGTGGGCGGTGCCACGCCCCTAAATCGAAAAACGCTCTCGCAGCTAAACCGCTGCATCGGTTTCAACGAAATTTGGTATGGAGATAGGATTGGCACTAAGGAACGATAAAATGACCATTATATTTCAGTGGGCAGTGCCACGCCCCTAAATGGAAAAAATGCTCTCACGGCGAAAATACTGCATACGATTTTTATGAAATTTGGTATAGATATAGAGTTAGCGCTATATAGCACGATAGCATGATTGATTTTTATGAATTTTGGTATAGAAAGATATCAAAAACTGTTTGCTCTTTATTAGGAGTTACACGCCTCTAAATGGAAAGTACGATATTGCAACTTAGCTGCTGCACCGATGCAGATAACCCGAACCCTAAGGAAGAATATTAAAAGCTTTTTGTGTTTTATCGACCAAGGAAGGGTATAAAAACTTTTTCCTTTATTTTATGGTCAAATCGAAATGGGCGAATTTCGGCCACAAGGCGAACTCTAGTTTCAATAGTTGAGTGTTAAAGTCATTTAATAACACAATTCGTTTGAGCATTTATATTAAAATCATTTCACAATACTAATGATTATGTTCAGCCAATCAGAACGATTGTTTATTGTTTGTAAATAAATATTGTTAACAGGTTGTTTGTTTATTTTTTTGTTCAGCCAATCAGAATAAATGTGTTTGTTTATTAGGTATATTATTTTACAACCCAACGGGAAACGGAAAAACATTGAAACGACTTTAGTTTCGCTTCTAGGGAAGCAAGAAGCTGCTTCCAGTGCTGTCCTCACTGCTTATCTTTTTTAACACAGCATGTCCTAGTGGAGACGCACATCTTCAGAAGCACATGAAATACGTTTCAAATACGCTTCCGTGGTAGCACACATTTGAAAGCATATGAAATACGCTTCCGTGGAAGTTTTTCAAAATTTTAAGTTCCATTTCAAAAAATTGCTTTTTTTCTGTAATTTTTGGTAGATTTATTAAGGAGGGCTCATGTAAAATTTTCAAAAAATCGATTTTTTTTTTCATAGGTTGATAGAATAACGTCTTGGGAGTATATTCCCAAAGTTTCATGACTCAACTCTAAATATTATGGAAAATATGATTGATTGAACCAGCGCGCTCGGGCGCGCTTTGTATGTGAAACTCAAACTTTAAATCGTTTTTTCTCAAAACTATGGTTTTAAAATCGCGGTACACGATTGTGAAAAAACTACTTAACCGATTTTTGATTTCTAAAAAGTGTTTTGCAGATTATAAATTGAACGAGTACATGAATGTCTGAAATTGTGGAAAAAAAGTTATTTTATACACTTTTTAGCCCCATTTAGCGACAAAAAATGACGAAAAAATAGCACTTTTTTTTCAAGACGTGATTTCAATATTGTAGGATCGAATTTTTTGGAGTTGCAGACATTCATGCACTCAGGGGAACCCTGCTGAATAATAAAAAAAATTTTGTTTTATGTTTCAGATAAAAACTTTGGGCCCCACAATGTACCGCGATAAATCCGACTTATTAAATGTCGCCACACGCGACATTTAATAAGTCCGCCATTTTGTCATTTTAGTTTTTGAAAAAATGCTTTTTTTATAATTCAAACATGTTCTTAAATATATGCAAAAAATTATTTGTGTGTGTTTTTATTTTCCGAGTGAAAAACAATCCCGAAAAACAACTACTTTTTGACGTGTTACATGAGAAGCCCCCCTTAACTTTTATAAGCAATAAAAAAAATAGTATTTGAAAAATTTTGTATGCTACCAGAGATGTGCTTCGATTGCGCTCTTTTTGGAAGCAGCTTCATTTCTTCCTGTTGTGAAGTTCCCAACAAACAAGAACGTTTGGAAAATAACTTATTTTCCACAGACTATGTGTTTCTTAGGGACTTTTCATAGAAGATATATCCAGATCTTCCGATGACTACATCTCCGAAACTAGGTCCGAAATACCCTTTTTGATCACATATTCTTTTTAAAGACTAAGAACTCAATGATAAAAAATTTGTTTCAGAATTTTAGGGAATTTATCACTAAACGACACATGACCTCCATATTACCTTGAAATATTTTTTCTCAGACGTTCTGGAAAAAAACGGACCCCAGATTCGGACGCCAAATTCCCTAGGAAACACATAGTCTGGTCAAAACGCCATGACATTTTTTTTTTTTTGTAAGCCTGTGTAATCGAAACTGGACCCATCATAAAAAAATTGTGAAAATCATTTGAAGCAAGCTCATAATAAACGTTTTTATACAATATTTTGCAAATTTTTTTATTTAACATTTTTAAATTGTTTTTTTAACTTTTCAGTTAACATTTTGTTAGTGTTCATTAAACAATATTTTCCAAACATTTTTATATTTAATTAAAAATAAAAAAAAATTATGTTCACTGAGAATCGAACCTATGACCTCCAAGTTATGAGGTGACAATCTTATCAATTGACCTAAGGAGTTAGTTATGATTCAAAAGTTTGGAAAACGATTATAAAAACTTTTGGAAATAAACATTTTTGTAATTGTTGATTTTAACCTTCCAAAACAATTGTCAAAATTCTAAAAAAATAACATTTTCCAAACGTTTGAAAATTGGTTGTGAAAACATTTGAAAATTAACTTTTTCCAAGCGTAAGAATTGAAAAGGTTCTAAAATTGTTGGTTGGGTTACTATCAGGTACCTATGTAATTTATTCTAAAATTTTCAATTGAATGTTTGCACAATTCTAAAACTGTTTATTTAACAATATGTATAAATATCGTTTACAATGCTTCAATAAACCAGTCTGAGATAAAAAGTACATTGGTGGATAAATCTAATAATTTGTCTTTGCCCATTTTGGAAGACTTGGCTCGGTTGCAGTCTTGAACAGCACCAGTCAAGCGTTAAAAATCGCTATAACTGAATAGAGATAGGCAGGCCCTTTCTAAGAACCTTTCACAATTAATTTCTGTTAAACCTAAGCAACAGATCTAAGATAGGCTATATTAATTGAAATTCAAAATTAAAACTTCCTCAAAATAATTTGTATCTAAAAAAAACAAATCGGTATTGAAAGGGTTATACTTAGTAAATTTTTCGGCAAATGATTACTAACGCAGCACTGTGCGATATACCGATAATATTATTCGGAATACCTATGTTCCAGGGTATTAAATATTTTGCCAGGTCAAAGGTAACACCTTTACTATATTTATCATGTGACGTTCAAAAAATGTAATAAATACATGTTTGAAAAAATTTGATTCTTTATAATCAGCTTATCACTACAATGTTTTGCTTAAAGAAATTTCATATTTTTTAAAAATTTGCAACTGTCTTACTGTTTTATTTGCACAGGTTTTTGAAATTTGCTCAAAATTGAAAAACAAAAAACCCAAAAACAAAAACACTTGAATTAAAATATTTGCTAACAATAATTATGCATTGAACAAAGGGAGAAAATCAATGAATGGGGTTGTTTGCACAACTTTAACGATAAATCCAAAATATTGACATTTTAATTCCAAGAAATTTGTTGTTTTGATAAATTGCCAAAAATTTTGTATAAAATGGGAGTAAGAGAACACAAAATGTATTAGTCAAAAATGCAAAACACAAGAATAACAAAACCAGCACTTGCAGTATTCTTACTGCGTTTGATATACCTCGGTGGAGCACAGGTACATACACTATTATTACCACAAGTTTCTTAAGGCTTCAAATTGACTATTTGAATTTTCCCAAATTTTTTTTTCAAAGGCTCAGGCTCAATCACCACTAGTTCCTCTAGATGCCGCCGCTATAGCGGTACCACTGATAAGCGAATTGTCACAACAATTTAATCTTACTTCTCCCATTGATGATTATGTGCGTCAAAACCAACGTCAATATGACGCCAACATAGTGGGAATGGATGCGGAATTGGCAGCTTTCAAATCAAGTTATTTAAAGGAGTTGGGCACAATATCATCACAAAATGAGTTGCTTATGCTAAGGCTACACGAGGTCGATAATAAATTATATCCAATGGAGCATTTCGATGATTTGCACAGACACTGTGTGCACCAATACGCCTGGCAACTTGCAACTCCCCTGTCTGTGCAGCGCAAAATCCAGAGTTGTGTGGATATGGCTGTAAATAGCTTTTCCACATATTCAAATACACCAATAAGAACCAGAGATAGCCTTAACAATCATTACAATGTAGTTCTGGTGAATGCACTGAATGCATGCAAAAAGAATAATGCACCGGCATCACAAAACTACACAAACTGTGCAGTTCAAGCGGTAATACTTAGAAATCAACTAATTTATTTATTTATGTGAATTCAATCAATAATTTTCTCCACAGATTGCCGCAGCAGATGCCGCCACTTCTACAAATCTGAACAACTTCCAAAAGCAAATGCATAGTAGTCAATGTTCAGCTGAGGAACGCGTACGAACAGCAGTTTCGTGCAGTTTTTCCGCTACTTACGATGCAGTTTCTGCCACTGGTGCAGCAACACGTCTCGTTGACAATTGCTTGGCGGGCTTAGATTTTTGTCCAGAATGTGAGCCTGGTACTGATGTTCCAAATCCAGATACCGATTGCCCCAATGATATGATGTTGTCGTTGAATGCAACAGATTATGCAAGTGCTACCATAAATAATCCATTCTTCGGCTACAATAGTAACATCACTTGTGTGCGTGTCCATTTGTTGTAACCTGTTTAGATAAGAATAATTCAAATATAATATGTAAATATGTATTATTTCTAATGTATGTAAGTCTTTAAAATATGAACTAAACTATAATTTTCACAAAAAATAATTGATTCTTTTAAAATTTACTCAAACATAGGGGGCCTTTTAAGTTTTGAGATTACTTCTTGATTCGAGAAACCCAAATAGTAAATTGGTTTTTTGTTTCGGCTTTTTACGCAAAAATCTAAGATTCATTGCCAGTGGTAATGTCGTTGACTTTTTGGAAGCATCTTCCACGAATTTTTTAAGCGTTTGACGGCACCATCCGATACGGTTCTTTTTTTGAGCATCTTATAACACAGGCACACAAAAAAAAAAAAAAAAAAAATTTCAAGACCCAGAGGGTAGACCCCCAGACTCTATGTATTTTGGGGCGCTGAGCACTAATAAAAGGTACATTGGACTGATGGTTTTCGCGCTAGCGCCCCATTAGGTAATGCTCCTTTTGGCGTTAAAGATTTACTTGTTTTAAAAATTTGAAAATAGTTCGAACCTCTCAGTTAACCCCTAGTACGCCTCTTACTGGCCCCAAGAGGGGTTGAAATTACACATTTTATAAAAATTTAAAAAATTTTAATTTGTTATCGACCTCTTATTGATTTTAATTGTGTTAGACGAGCTTTAGGTCAGTAAATACTTCAAAATACTAAAAATATAAATTTGAATTTTGTCAACAATTTAAATTGAAGTATTTACTGACCTAAAGCTCGTCTAACACAATTAAAATTTAAAAAAGATTAAAATTTTTGGGATTTTGGTTATCTGCAGCCGAAAATACCCCCTAGTAACCCCTTACAAGGGGGTTAAAGTTCCACATCTTATAAAAATTTAAAATGTATGCCAATTTCTAAGTTTTCTGATGCTCTTATTCCAAATTTGACGTCAAAAAATTACTTCAACCATCCAGTCACCCCCTAGTTTCCACTTATGAGCCCCCAAAGGGTTGAAATTTCGCTTTATATTAAAATTAAAAACAGGCATATATGCGTATGCATACATGTATTTGGGTTTTCTTAGTGAGCTGTTATATATAGATATATATTTAACTTATATATGAAGAGCGTTTTTAATCTGTCGGGGGCAGTGACGGATCCAGCACCCCTCTTAAGCCAAGTGATTACATTTTTTTTAAAATTGTACGTGTATGTAAGGATTTGTAAAACATTCTGTTATTGTCTAGAAATGTAGTCAATCGGCCCCCCCTAGTTGACAATGCTGGATCCGCCACTGGTCGGGGGGCTGTAAAGGGGTGCTAAGGGATGACTGGGTAGCTGAAATCATTTTTTAACATCAAATTCGGAGTTAGAGCAGCAAAAGACCTAGAAATTGACATACATACTAAATTTTTATAAGATGTGGAACTGTGACCCCCTTGTAAGGGGGTCACTGTGTTGCTGAAACTATTTTTTATTGTCATTTTTCATTGTTTTTTTTAAATTTTTATAAAATGTATAATTTCAACAACTCTTGAACTGAGTGGTTTAAACTATTTTTTGTCATCATTTTCGGTTTCAGGGCACCTTAAAACCTTGATGTATGCACAAATTTCAAATTTTGAAAACAAGTAAAATTCTAATCCCCAAGGGTGTTATAAAGGGGGAGCTAGAGCAAAAACCATCTGTCCAACGTACTTTTTTAATGCTCTCCAAAATACATAGAGTCTGGCGGTCGACCCTCTTGGTCTTGGTATTTTTTTTTTTTTTTTTTTTTTTTTTTGTGTTTTCTATCACAACAGCTGTTTTTTGACGACCTTCGGGTGGGTCATGCTATATACTTTTCCATTGTGCCCGCGCCTCCTTCTCTGCATTACAAACGTAAGCACAAAGCGAACATACCCAGGGTGTAATGATAGAGCTTTTATTCAGGCCCCTTATACACATATGTAAGAATCTATAGCATAAATGTTTGACGAGTGCCATCCGCTTCTTTCATCGAGGTCTGCTGAATGCATTAACTTACTTTTTTGTGGCTCTTTCGATTATCTCCAATTGCACGATAAGAACATACTCATTTTTAGATGAATCCGTTACCAAAATTCGCAATAGTTTTATTGCTCAAGTCGGTATTCCATAGAAAATAATTTTAATTAAATAATTTGCTTACAAAGAAAAGTCAACAATAAATCGGTAGAGAGTGCTGATGTTTATACAACTTTATGGTTTTCTTTCTTTAAAAAGATAATATTTTTTTGCACAATATTTGCATTTGATTTCCACGAAACTTCTGTATTTTGATAAAGTTTTTATGTATCGTGATAAGCTGAACCCTGAGGAGGGTATATAACGTGGTAAATACCACAGAAATGGGAATAGTTACAATTTAAAGATGCAGGGTGCCGTAATAGTAGCCAAGTCAATGCTTACAATATTTTTACTGCATTTATTATTGGCAGTTGGCACGCAGGTAAAATGAAAACTTTCGCAAAAATTCATAAAATTTATCTAAAATTATTTAGTCTCAGGGATTGCCACAACCTAACGTTGTAGCAGCGCTACCCAGCGCGATAAGCCACGATGCACAATTGAATATCACCTCTTCCGCCGATGACTATGTCCGAAAAAATCAACGTCATTATGCAGCAAACATTGTTGATATGGACGTGCAGTTAGCCGCTTTAAAATCTAGTTATGATCTAGCAATGAGTACGATAAGTACGCAAAAGGAATTGCTCTTGGCAAAATTACTAGAAGTAGATAATAAATTGTATACCTTGGAATCGCTGAATGATCTTAGCAAACATTGTGTACAGAAATATAGCGGAAATCTTACAAGTGCTGCATCGGTACAACTAAGCATTAGCAAGTGTGCGCAAGCGGGCTTTAGCTACTATTCAGCAACAACTCAAAGGAACGGTCTCAACAGTTTTTACAATGGAAACCTCTTAAATGCGGTTATTCAATGTAAAAGGCTTCATCTGAATCCATCCTTCAATTACTCCATCTGTGTTACTCAAGCGGTAGGGAATATTTTAATAGATAAGCAGCCCATTAAATTAACTATTCTCTAGATTTCTCAAGCAGACGCAACTACAGCTGGTTTTTTGAAGAATTTCAATACCCAAATGCAAACAGCTCGTTGTTCAGCTGATGCCCGCATAAAACAGGCCGTGGACTGCAGTTTCACAATTGTCTACGGTACTGTTACCAAAGTGGGCGAGGTGACACGTCTAATAGAGAATTGTGCAAAGGGTCTTGAATTTTGTCCAGCATGTGAAGAAGTACTTACAACTCCAGCACCACGCAGCTGCCCAAATGAGTTAACATTAAGATTTAATTCATTAGACTACAGAAATGCTACAATCAGCAATCCTTTCTATGGCTTCAGTAGCAACACTAGCTGCATTCTTATTAACATAATACCTTCGTATACCGATTGGCAAGGATATCACATGGGTAATAAAAGCCAAATATATGCCAGCAACTAATAAATTATTACTATAATGCTTTACGTATTTTGATGATAAATTAAATTAATCTTTCTTCAAAATATGCAGTCTACTTATGTTTGTGGATTCTTGTAAAAATCATATTAAGGGTCTGTGTAATTGAGGCTTTTTCTTACTCTTTATTCTCGTTTCCAGGGGACGGGGGGTTTGAACCCCCTAAGCCCCACCTTTACCGGTGGCCATTCACCTTAAGATAGATAGATAACTTTTTCCCAGTGTTGTTTTGCATAAAAAAAACAGGACATTGAGTATTGACAGAATTCAATACTTGTAGTAACCTTTTTTGAATGCAGAAGGTTAAGCGTGTCTCCAAACCGAATAAAATAAAGTATGAGTATTGTTATTTAGCCATAGCAGTCTATTTTCTTTTGAAAGCGAGGCACATTCTTCTAAAAAAGAATAAAATAATAGTATTCCTTCTCGAAATTCAGTCCATCTAAAATTTTAAGTATTAACTTTAAAGGTTCAGCACTTTGCAAAATCCATTTAAACCTTATAAACCAATTATACTCTTTAAAAGCTCATTTAATTAGTTTAAAGTTTCCCAGAATAGTTGTTTCGAAAATGTTAGGGTGAAACAAGAAAACTTTTTTCAGTATTTCTCTATAACTCCTCAGTGGTACACTTTAAACCTCCCACTTACAAGCAGTTTTGTTGTTAGTCTAGGCCTCCCCTTTCATCACAAGCTTCGTATCCTTAACGTTTACACCCTGTATATGTATATATATGACTTAGTATGATTAAAATAGTGCAAATACACCCATAGCCGAGTCCAGAAAGTAACTTTATTTTATCCGATAATAAAAATTGAGAATTAGCGTGCAGCTTACTTTTAACATCTATTTTTTTATTTTCCCGCGCATCAATCCTGAGGGCTATATGGAAGTCTCCAGTCTGAAATTTTTGAGACTACCAAAGGACACTTCGACGAACATTTTGAGGCCAGGTAAAATAAAAAATTTCAGGGCCCACTATATGAAGTGTAGAAAACAAATGTAAACGAAAAAAACAAACGTAAACGAAAAAAAAATCATATTGCGCATGCGCGAACATTTTTTTTATCCGTGACGAAAAAATTTTTCTGGATACAAGAAACAAGTTTCTCCCTACTCATTATGCCTTGAAAATGCACTCATTTCAGTTATTCACGCCGGAAAATTATGAAAAAAAAACAAGAAATTCGGTTTACACAATAACAGAGAGTATAGTATATCTATACTCTCTGTGATCACTCTTTATATCTATACTCTCTGAGTGTGTAAGCTTGTTAAAGTCAAATTTAGCAATTTTGCTCACATAGCACGTTTCGGATATTAGTTCCAAATATATCGAAATCAAATTCTGAAACTGTAACAAATTCACTAAATTTTTCTCAGTCAACCCTTTTAACGTTATTCGAACCGGAAAATATTGTATCATATTCTAATAAAAATTGTCATAAGCATTAACGTAATGTGCGAGTTAAAGCGCTATAAAATTAAAAAAACATGTAGTTTTAATTTTGTTGAATTAGTAAATATTATTGTTTTATTTTTTATTCGAACCGTTGCAAATTTCGTCGGTCTAGAGTTTATAAACAATTAGTCAAGGAATTATAAAATCCATGTCTGATTTGTAAAAATTTTGATTTTGCCTTTTGATGTGTAAAACAATTTATTAAATTAAATTTATTTATTTCTTTACAAATACGATTCGAGTAGGCTAGTTATTGACGGTTTATTTGTCCGAGTGGTTGAACGAGAAAAACCTGACTTTAGTTGCTAGAACGCGTTTTAATTACAATGTAAAAAAAATTTAAAGGACAATATAGCAAAATAGTCAGTTAGCTCTCGCATGTATGTCATTCACAGGGTTTTTAAATGTTAAATACTTTTTTACAAAAGCTTATTATTTTCTGCTGACAACAACGTGCACGAATTTAATTGAATTCTTGAATTTTTAGAATTTCCAATTTCTCAATTTGTCTTGATATCTCCGGTAAGGTTCATAAGTAGAATAGAAAAGCATTATTTTTTTAAATTCTGTTTTTGAAAATCATCGAGTCCCGATTTTTATTTAATTTTTTTTAAATTTCTCACCATCATGGCAAAAAGTATATGATACGTTAAGTGTAACAGCAAATAGTTTGGGTGTAAAATTCAAACCAAATTGGAATGAATACAGATCCACACCAAATTTGGTATAAGATCTATGCTTCAATTTGATATACACACCGTTTATGCTTGTTCGCATAATATGTATACGTGTACACATAAAGTATTAGCTATATGTAAACTATTTTGGTTTAAATTTTATAGTATCACTGTATAAAAATCTTTTATACTTTTTTTGTATAAAATTAATATAGAATTTTATATAAAAGAATTTGTTGATAGTCCATTTGCATTTATAACAGCTTTCCAACGATTTTTTATGGTTTGAGCAAACATCTGGTTGAATATCATGCCATTCTTTGACCAATTCTTTCTTAGGCTGAGTTACGTTACGGATGGTCTTGCTGCAGAGCTTCTTGCTTCATTCAGTCCATAAATTTTATATCACGTTGATGACAGGTGATTGAGGAGGCGCTTACAATAGCTTGGGAGAGTTTTGTATCAGTCATTATTGCGATACATGGAAAGAATGCTTCTGGTCTTTATGGCGACAACCAAACACTGAATTTAATATTAAAAATATTCGTTCTACAGTGAAACATGGGGCGGTTTTGTAGAGCGTTGAGGCTGTAAATCCATTGCAGGTGTCGCGATTTTAGTGTTTATCGATGGTTAAATAGATGAGTTTCGTTACCTTAACATTTCGAAAGATAACGTTAAGCAAAACGCTCACAAACATGGTATTGATGTGAGTTTTGCATTTGACCATTATAAAGACCTGTAGCATTGTTTCCATGTAGCGCAACTATGGCTGACACAAAACTGTCCCAAGCTTATGGACCGAATGGAGCAAGAAGCTCTACAGCAGGACTATCCATAGCATAACTCAGCTTAAGGAAGAATTGGTCAAAGAATGGCATGACATTCAACCGGATGTTTGCTCAAACTTAATGAAATCCATGAAAAATCGTTGGCAAGCTGTTATAAATGCTAACGGACTATCAACAAATTATGGAAGTGGGAAATTTTAATATTATTTTTTAGTGTCTGGTTAGACGTTTGGGCTCTAAAAAGTGAGTTTTTCAAATTATCGCTAATAATATGCATTTAGAACAACATTTTTTTTGTTTTGTTGGTACCAACCAAAATTAGATAAATAAATAAAATTAACTGCATCATTTTTTTCCAGCTAAAATCGCCTATTTCTTTATACTGAGCACTCAAAAGAAGCTATACGCTCTGTCCGGTTAGTCGTTTGAACCACTGTATAAATTTTGTTATTGGAAATAATTTCTAACGAATAATGAAGTTTATAGATTCCATACTTCGGAAAACTCAAGTGAACTTTTTACTTTATGCATGTGCATTTTAACATTTTTTTTAGAGGTTTAATTAGTTAGTGAAAAGTTATTTTTTTTTTGTAATTATAGTTCATTCTTCAATATTTAAAATATTAAAATCACCTTAAAGAAGAAAAAACACGATATAAAAAGAACTCATACTCTTAAACAATTGTAACCTTTTAAAATTGTACGAGTACTACACAGAGAAAACAACATAGTCAAAAGTGGCAAAAACATAGTTATTTTAACCACGTGGTGACCCAAATTTTGAACATGGCTCGTTTGTGGCAGTTTTAACAACGCGCGTTGCTAAATGGGTTTCAACTACGTTTGTGAGTGATTTAACAACGCGCGTTGCTAAAAAAAATACAAAAGCAAAAAAAAATTTTCCGAATTCATTTTTTCCTGTCAAAGGCAATGAAAACTGACATTTTATTCTTTTTTATTTTCAATTTTATACTTTAAATAAAATTTTTTCTGTTTTGATATTGGAGAGAATTTAACCTGGAACCTGTCGTGTGACAGATGCAGACGTTAGCAACTCAGCTACGGGCAACATTATTGTGAAGATGACTAAAAGTCTATTTGTTTTAAAATGAGCTAATTTGAATTTAACTACGTTTCGTGGTGTTTTAACTACGCTTCGTTGCTGATTTGAGCTTAGCAACGCTTCGTGAGTGTTTTAACTACGTTTCGTTGCTGATTTGGATTTAACAACGCATGGCAACCAGCGTTGTTGAATAAGTTTCAACTACGTTTGTGAGTGATTTCGCAACGCACCATACAAATATGAGCTTGGAGCGTTGTTAAATCCAAATCAGCAATGAAAAGTAGTTAAAATACTCACGGACGTGGTTTTTTCTTCGCTCTATGTAGGCGTAAAACTGTAAGAATAATATAAGCACAATTTATAGTCAGTTTACAATTTTTTCTATCTGCTTTTGAACACAAAATTGCGTTTCCTGTCTACTTTACTGCAGAGAAAATATTTCGTCGAAATTTTGGCCAACACTTATCTTGATCTTCGTTAAAATCATATAAAATCTGTAGAAACAAATAAGATGTGTGTCGTTAAATATCACAACTGTCTTAGTCCCTCTCAGATATGTAGGCAAAATAAAATAAATTTCCCTACATACCAGAAAGGGACCTAGGCAGTTGTGATATTTAACAATACATGTACATTAGATGGTTAGGTTAGGTTAGGTTGCGAGGCTATCATCGGCATCTATGCAAGCCATTTTCCACTTAGACCATTCTGCTGGTCCATTGTAATCCCTCTTTAAATACGGTACACAGTTCTAAGATACATACAATTAATTTAATTTAATTCAGTATATTCAATACAGCTATCAATCTTGTTGAAGCTTATTCACTGGTTTTTGGCTACTATTCGTGTTCTCTGTTCCCATTTTGATGCCTTGATGTATTTCAGGATCTTTCCAAAAGTTCTTGCATATCCTGAAAAAAGAAGTATCCAAATATTTTAAATCTTGTTTTTGCAAGTGCAGGGCACCGGCAAAGATAATGTTGACTATCCTCTTCCACGTCGCTGTCTCCACACCATCGTCACAAGATCGTCAGTCTCAAACCCCATCTATCTCAAGTGCTTGCATAACGTATTATGCCCTGTAACTACTGCTTATCTTAGGAGTGTTATAAATAGTTTTGGTCGTTTGATAATGGGTCAAGTTGCCCCATCTCCTCACCATCTCAAAAACCATTTTATCTGAAATTATCTTGCAATCGTGTGAAATTGGTGGTTTAACGATATGATTAATATTCTATGTAGGCAATAATGAGCCCTTCCTAGCTAACTCATCTGCCTTTTCATTTCCTTGATTATTTTTATGACCGGGTACCCAGCACAGTCCTAAATTGTGTTGTTCGTTAAGAACCTGAAGCTCTCTGTACATTAGATAGTATCACAAAAAACAAACGTTCGTCGTAAAGCCCCCTTTTTGAAAGCTTATCGGTTTTGATTTTTAAGGAAAAAAAAAATTTTTTTTCGACCTCTAAATAAGCTCCTAAATGATTTTTTCGTGTTGCTCCGCCATTTGACGTCCTATCATAGAGCATAGTATACCGTTGTAAATTAATGAAGTAATTTAACTCAAATGCTTTTTTCGACTAGTTGTAATCATTATCTCAGTTTCTACCACCCTAAGGTGCCCAGGGCACTTCATAAAATTGAAGCCCATAAAAAGCCACAAAAATCATCTCCACAAAGTTTACTCAAATTGTTGAAATTGAAGAAGTTATAGCGAATCTAAAACCTCAGTTCAAATGATTACAAACAGGATGTTTCTTAAACGAAAATCGCTCCCTAAGGCTATGCAATATTTTTTTTTTAACGTTTGACATTTCAAACAGAATGCAAATAAATAAAAAAAAAACTTTCATAATCATTTAGGAGCTCATTTAGAGGTCGAAAAAAAAAAAATTTTTTTTCCTTAAAAATCAAAACCGATAAGCTTTCAAAATGGGCTGTTTACAGCGAACTTTTTTTTTTTTTATATTGGGACCGATACTATCTAGTGTGGGCCCCGAATTAGTTAGGGTGTGGGTCCCCATCTTTTTTTATTTAAAGAGTGTGATTTACTGAAATATTGTCCTGGATACCAACATTACTTATTTAAATGGTGTTCTTATGCCTTTTAACGCTTTGGAAAGGAAAAAACCTATAGGCCCTTGAAAGATATCGCAGAAAAAAGTTGTTTTCATTAAGTGTGGGTGAGGTGGCATACCACTTTGCAAAAAATCTCTCTATTGAGTTTCCAGACTAGTGGGCCGAGGAGCAGATGGCGGGCATGGATTGGTACAAAAAATGCAGGCTTGGCAAAAGGGCAATGTAAAAAAATTACATCACCTAGCCGGCTTTGTCTGTAAAAGAATTAATCTGGCATTGACGCCGAAGACAATCAAGTTTGGTTTCAGGGCAACAGGCATGATGCCATTCGATCCAGATGTTTTTAGTGACGCTGATTTTGTTGATGCCGTTGAGCAGAACTTGCTGAATTTGTGTGAGTCAATGTTTCCAAAATATATTGATTTTGCTTTCTCCTCTATTTGATTTCGTTTGAACTTCATATTTTCTCATTTTTAGCCGATTTTCTAAGGGTGCCTACAACCGACCCAAAATTTTTTTTTTTTTTTTGTCAAAAATGATCACTTCACTATTTTTTTTTATATAATTTTTCCAACTGACGAAAACAATTTACTTTCTTCACCAGTAGTTACCTAAGGTCTCTAGCTTTCTAATGATACTTATGTGTCAGCAAAAGTAATGAGTCGAAAACAAAAAAGTGCCTACACCCGACACTATTCCCCTACATTTATCGATTTTTTGTTGGTATTTTTCCAATAAATGACTTTTGCTCTGTTGCGCCATAATGTTCAATGTTTTTGATATTAATAAAATTTTTTGCAATTCTTCTATTCATCAAAATATCCAAGATGATGGTTTTTTCTTCTTTACGGATAAGTTTCTCATTTATTTAAAGGACAATTTTGAGGATGCGTGGTGCCGCTAATGTAATCAAGTCGACGGTGATAATTTTTGCACTGCATTTATTTTTGGCAGTTGGAACACAGGTAATATGTATGAACATTTGTCGAAAATTATTAAATCAACTTATTTCTTATCAATTACTTTGTATACTATAATTATCATATGAAACTATATGACTTTGAAAGGAACGTCCCATATACTTACATATGTATATTAGACTGCTTCAAATTTTTGCTTTTGTTTCCTTTTTGTTTTCAAATAGATTTAATAGTTTTAAGGTTAGAAAATAATAATTCTGAATGAATGAAAACAACAGTTCGAGTACCGACTGCAGCATTTATTAATTTATTTAGCTCTTAATGCGAGAGACACAATGCAGCGACAACGACAGGACAGCGAGACCAAATTTTTGTCGTGTCGTTGTTCATACGCAATGCAAGCACACGAGAAAAGTGAGTTGTCGTATCGTTGTCGCTGCATTAGGCTGATATCAGAGTGAGAGCTGGATGCGATGCTATTCTAGAAGAGTTGCTACTCAAGCTATAAGCTCAAGCTAAGAAGCAGCATTCGTTATCGCGGCTACTCTGTCTACCCAGCGACAATGACAACGACAAAAAGTTTAAATTTAAAACAAAAAATCTTTACATATGTATATAGTACCACTTTAAAGTTTTTGAAATGGATGCATCAAAAAAATTTTAAAATTTTTAACCACCCTAACATCCTGAATATTTGTTGAAAAATCTTAAATGAACTAATTCCTTATCAATGAGTTTGTACAATTACGAATACTTAACATTTTTGAAATGTTCTTTCTGAAAATATATGGTTTTAAAAAAATATCCCATATAGGTATATATAATTTTTTTCTTTTCTCTTAAAAGGAAGATGAAACAATCCCCGAATGGATGACAACCAGCACGAGCATTCAACCCACTACTACTGCCCGACCACCTACTGGTGGTGGAGGCTTGGAGCTAACAAATCATACAAATTTTTACACTGATGACTATGTCCACCAAACTCTTCTTAAATTTGATAAAGTCATAGCTAAAATAGATTTGCGATTGGCAGTTTTAAAATCAAAATACGAATACGCATTGGGTGTGATAAATACACAAAAGGAATTCCTTTTGGCAACAATATACGAAATCATAAATCACCAAATTGAACCCTTGAAATGGCTGGGTGATTTTAGCAGAAAATGTGTAGAGAAATATGCTGATAATCTTACAAGTTCTGATGCTATAGAAGGAAAAATTAAAGAATGTGTGGATGTGGCTTTAAGTGATTTTGGCAGTCTCCTTGAAGAAGCAAGATCGACAAGGAATGACCTCAACATTTATTACAATGAAACTCTGCGAAATGAGTTGAATGAATGCAAAAACCAAAACAAGAATCCATCACGTGAATACTTTCAGTGTTCTTATGATAAGGTATTGAGTTTCTCTCCTTTTCAAATTTACCAAAATTAACATTTGGTGTTTTCTTTCCAACAGTTGAAGGTGGCACACAGAACTACGTGGGAAAAATCGAAAAAATTCGATGCTCAATATGAAGCTGGACGATGTGCCATTGAGCTTCGCATTAAAAGGGCGGTGGACTGTAGTTTCTCATATACGTGGGAAATTCTTAATTATATGGGCGTGGCTGTGCGTCTTTTAGAAATGTGCGTAAATGAAAAAAATAGTTGTACACCATGTTCATCTAAATAAATTACATGTTGTTTCTTATTTCACATGCTTCAGAGTTTGTCGGCTTATATTATAAACGATTAGTTATAGACTATAAAAATCCATAACTGATTTGTGGAGAGTGTAATGGTTAGCAAAATAATGTATTAAATTGCATTTCGATACGTTTTAACGATTTAGTTGTTCGCGAGTTTTGGAGCTTAAATAGACATCTAGAACACTGAACTTTACCGTAAGTTTCGAAAAATCATTTTTTAAATAATTCACGCTTTGGTGTCTTGATATTTCTGGCTAACGGAAATTACTTTCATCTGGATTCCTGGCTATAAGAACATACATAGAAAGTAATGAAATAGCGGCCGAATTGGATTGCAATTAACCGATAGACACCGTAATGATACCGATAGATTTACTTCAGTTTCTGCAGGGACGGATGTAGTAGAACATGCAGAAAAACTGCGCGTTTCCTTTAAAACCATTTGTCGAAATTCCGATGACTTAGGGAGGAAAAAAACAATCGAATTCTTTTTTTTTTTTTTGATCGACAAGAACAGTTTTCTAGGGTTATCAATTTCCTCGAACTACAATATTTTCCAAAGAAATTGTTCCACCAGTGTCTGCTAGATTGTATTGAGATTTAGATATATTTTTTAGACTATTAGTTATTATGAGTGTTCGTAAGCGAGAGCATTTCGGGCTGGAACTTTAATTCTGTACTAGTATTGTTTTGACTTTTATCATTTTTTATTTTATCTGCACAGAAAAAGAAAACTGACGGTAAAATTAGCTATATATTTTGTATTCTATAGTTTTTTAAATTTTTTAATTTTTGTCCCTATGCTCTCCCTAGGAGACACAGAAGAATACATGCATACATAGGGAACTAAAACAACAAATAGAAATTTTAGAATTAATTTTACTTTTCTACAATTGAATTGAACTGTACATTTTGTATTCTAAGTGGAATTCCCAAGGCGTTAAAAACATGCAAGTCTAGGATTTCTGTAAGAGTGAATGAATTTACTCTGTTCAATCAATAAGTTTTGCGGTTCGATAAAAGAGGGCGTTGCCTAAAATTTTTTTTGTTAGTTTGTTACACTCTTCATGTGAAGTTTCATTTCAATCGGTCAATTCATTCAAGCCATTTAGTATCGACGTGTCATAGTATTTTTTTACAATGGAAAAAATCAAGTATCGTGCAGTGATTGAATTTTTATTTTTAGAAGGTTTGAAAGCAAAGAAAATTTATGAGCGAATGTTGAAAGAGTATAAGGACTCTTCGCTTTCAATTAGTAGAGTAGAAAGATGGGTTGCTGAATTTAAACGTGATCGTACAAGCCTTGAAGACGATCCACGTCAAGGACGTCCAAAAATAGCAATAAGACCAGAAATCGTAGAAAAAATACAGGATATCATATTGGAAAATCGTCGAGTGACTGAAATAGATTTAGTAGAAGCCCTAGGCATCTCATTGGGCAGTGTAAGCAATATTTTGACTGAAGTATTGGGTTTCAGAAAGCTGTGCCGCATTCGCTAACAATGGAACAAAAACACATTCGAATGCGACTTTCTCAGCTTTCTCAGATTTTGTGCGTCGATTCATCACTATGGCTGACACTTGGGTCTATCATCTATAACAAGAGGCTAAAGAGTGGTGTGAACCTGGTTCTTTGGCGCTGAAACGAATTCGTGTCCAGAAATCGGCCAAGAAGGTGTTAGAATCAGTTTTCTGGGTTGCGAAAGGAGTTTTGTTTGTGGATTACTTGCAAACTGGTAAAACAATAAATTTTGAATATTATTGTAACCTTTAAGTCCAGCTGAAGGAAAAAATTCGTGAAAAAAGACCCGGTTTGCAGAAGAAAAACATTATTTTCCATCAGGACAATGCACCGTGTCACAAGAGCATTAAAGTTCGAATTGTTAAAGCATCCAACGCATTCACCAACGACTTCCAACGTCGGGAAACAGACCTAAAAAAATTCTTGCGTGGAAAGCGTTTTTCATCAAATGATGAGGTCATAACAGCGTGGAAGCGTATTTTGCGGCCCTTCCAGATTCTCACTTCATTGATGGAAGTCATAAATTGGAATGTCGTTGGAATAAGTGTATTGTTGTTCAGGGAGACTATACTGAATAAAAAAGTGTATTTCAAACCATCAAATTGTGTTTTTCTTATCGAACCGCAAAAATTACACTGTGGAACAAAATTTGGTCACCAAAAGTTTACTCGGATCTGACGCTGCAAGGTGAAAATATAGGCCAAAATATAAGACCATTTGGCTCAGTTTGTTCAAATTGGCTCTAGTTTTCGAGAAAAGACCGTTTGAATTTTGCACCTTGAATTATGTGGTTTTTTCGATATATCTCGTAAGTTAACTGAATTTTATTGCATTTGGTGGTGGGGTTTTGTTCGTCTCATCCATATCTACTCTTTCACTACCAAATCAGTATTTTTGGATGCACTTTTGGCAAGTTAGAGCACAAAATTCCCAAAAAAGTGATATTTTTCGCCTTTTATGACATGCGGCTTAATAGAAATCACCCGAGTGGTGGATTTATGTACAGGTTTCGCCTTTTAACCTATAGCCGAGATCCATACAAACACTTTGATATAATATATGTGGCATATGGGCAAAAATTTCTCAAGTGAGCCACCTAAGAAATTAAACGTAAAAAAGGCTTTAACAAAATGATGTTTTATAACAACTAGTAAAGATTTTGTAAAAATGTTTTTTTTAGAAATGTTTAGCATAGGTCGGGAAATAAAATGGTGTTTTTGATTTGTAAAAAAATGTTTCATTGATTATTGAAAATCTCTATTTGCAATAGGTACATAAAAATAAAGCAACTTCTTCGCCCCTGCGAAAACTATAAAAAATAGGTAAGCACTCTCCACTTGTCCAGAAACTATATTCCAGAGAAAAAATTGGGGTAATCGATATTGGTTCAAAAGTTATTAACAATATTGTGATGTTGTGCAAGTCTTTTTTCAGCATTAGAGAAAAACAAGGCATCCTACGAAAAAAGTGTATATGGCATAAAATGCTTAGAATTATCTAAGGAATACGTGTAAGTTTTTTTGGAACATATCAAATTTTTTTTTCGGACCTTTTGAAAAATTATAAAATGTCTCAGAAAATTCTGAAAAAATTCACACATATTCCTTAGATAATTCTAAGCATTTTATGCCACAGACACTTTTTTCGCAAGATGCGTTGTTTTTCTCTCATGCAGAAAAAAGACTTGAACGACATCACTATATTGTTAATAACTTTTGAACCAATATCGATTACCCCAATTTTTTTTCTATGATATAGTTTCTTGACTAGTTGCATTAGTTTTATGTACCTATTTGAAATAATGATTTTCAATAATAAATTAAAAATTTTGGTACAAAAAAAAAAGTACCATTTTATTTCCCGACCTATGCGAAATATCTCTTAAAAAAAACATTTTTACAAAATCTTTACTACTTGTTATAAAACATAATTTTGTTAAAGCCATTTTTACGTTTAATTTCTTACATGGCTTACTTGAGAAATTTTTGCCCATATGAAACATTTATTATATCAAAGTGTTCGTATGGATTTCGGCTATAGGTTAAAAGGCATAAATCCACCACTCGGGTTATTTCTATTAAGCCGAATGTCATAAAAGGCGAAAAATATCACTTTTTTGGGAATTTTGTGCTCTAACTTGCCAAAAGTGCATCAAAAAATACTGATTTAGTAGTGAAAGAGCAGATATAGATGAGACGAACAAAACCCCACCACCAAATGCAATAAAACTCAGTTAACTTACGAGATATATCGAAAAAACCACATAATTAAGGTGCGAAATTCAAACGGCCTTTTCTCGAAAACTAGTGTCAATTTGAACAAACTGAGCCAAATGGTCTTTTATTTTGTCCTATATTTTCATCCCGCAGCGTCAGATCCGAGTAAACTTTTGGTGACCAAATTTTGTTCCACAGTGTTATTGAACAATTTAGTATATGTTTGCAAGAAAGTGTCTTCCTGCAAGTCTATTGTCATCCATTTGGAGTAAGGGCTCTGAAAGACCGAACAACTGTGCAGTCCAACAGTCCATTCTGCAGCTGGAAAAACTTTAAAATGATTTTATGAGTCATGACAAATTTTCTATTTCTGCAATTTCTGGAAACTTGCTGCAAATTTCTTCCTAAGATCTCATATAAGATTTCAGAAATTGGGCTCCATAATAGTGCAATCATTTGGGAAAATCAAATAATGTTACCTGAAAAGTTTATTTCAGAATTTCAACTTTGCTTTAACGGTTACATTTAGGGCCTTATCGTAAATAAATATTCTCGAGAATTTATTCACTAACTCCCTGGTTTGCAATCGCAAAAAAAATTTCGTGGAAAGCGAAAATTCACTGGAAAAATTATATAATCGGCAATAAGTTGGGAGCGAGTTTTTTCACTTTTATTTGTTAAATTTGCTCCACAACTTTTTGCTAGGGAGTACTAATGTGTAAATGAATAATTATAAATAACGTTTTACAGATTAAAAACTTTAGTACAACAATTTCAAAGTTTATTGAAATAGCTTTCATACGACACTAAAGTTTTTATTTTCCATCCAAGCGTTTCCAACTTATACTGGTTCTGCTAAAACTACTTTTCACTTAAATTTTTTTTTTTTTTTTTTAACTTTTTAATGCAAACTTTTGATTTTTCAAATCCACAAAAATGATTAAAAATACATTTTTTACTTTAAAAAGCAAAGCATTAATTTAAATTTCACTGCTGCAATCGCTTCTTTTTCTTCTTTTGCAATTGCTGTTTCTTGTTTATCTTTTTTTTTAAGTCAGCTGTCAAAATCCAGTGGAAAATGGAAAAAAATGTCAACGATTTATGGAAAAAAGCGTTGCCACGTGTTTTTTTTTGGGCAAAATATCTACGAAATTGGAAAAAATCAGCGATCTGACTGGTTGTTTGCGCAAAATGTTAAAGATATGGGAAAGACACAGCGTTGCCAGATGTTGTTTTTGTGTAAAATGTCAACGCTCTTAGAAAAACGCAGCGTTGCGAACTGGTTATTTCTGAAAATGTTAACGATATTAAAATAAAAAAAGTAACCCCGCAGGAAGGGGAGTTTCCATTAATGAAGTATTCACTACTTCCACTGCTTCTTCCCCGGGAAGGAGAGAATGGAACTCCCTTCAGATTTACGATAAGGCCCTTAGAGAAAAATATTATGGGGCAATATTATACTTAGCTTATATCCTGATTCAAAATTTGTAAAAAAAATTGTAAATTGTGCATGCCGCTTATAAGTAGGCAGAGTGATGTGTTAAGCTTAACATTATGATAACTCATAAACGGTGAGTCACACGATTAAAGTAAAAATATTTATTTATAGGGAATTATTAGCACTATAAACTGTATATTATTTTTTTTTCGTACGACTTATAGTTTAGGAGAATTTTTTTAACAAACCTGAAATTTAAAAAAAAAACCGTTTTTTCTAAATAATTCAAAAACGATTCGTTCTAGAAAAAAAAATTTCTCGCATTTTGTAGAACGTTCAATTCCCTATAACAGTCCATTCGAACTATTTTTTCGTCAGACTTACCCTTCATGAGATATCGGGACTTGAAAATCATTTAAAATTGAACATAGTAGTGCGCATAGTATGGTGTTCAATTTTTATGACACGATATCTCATAAACGATAAGTCAGACGAAAAAATAGTTCGAATGGACTGTTATAGGGAATTGAACGTTCTACAAAATGCGATAAATTTTTTTTCTGGAACGAATCGTTTTCGAATTATTTAGAAAAGGTTTTTTTTTCTAAATTTCAGGTTTGTTAAAAAAATATCTCCTAAGCTGTAGGTCACATGAAAAAAAAAAAAAAAAAACAATATTGATCTTATAGTGCAATAGTTCCCTATAAATAAATATTTTTACTAAAATCGTGTGACTCACCGTTCATGAGTTATCATAATTTTAAGCTCAACACATCACTGTGCCTACTTATAAGCGGCATGCACAATTTACAAATTTGTTTCAAATTTTGAGTCAGGATATCTCCTGAGTTATAAGTCGTACGGAACGAAGTAAAAGGTAATTTTTATAGAAAATTTTATAAGCTAAGTATAATATTGCGCCACAATATTTTTTTCTAAATGTAACCGTTAAAGCAAAGTTGAAATTCGGAAAGAGCACATCGAAATCTATAAAATAACGCATTTGCAAAAACACCGCAAAACTTTTCAGGTAAAATTACCAAACGACTGTACTATAATGTTTAATATTTTTTCTAGTTTTTTCGGTATTAATCAAATTGTTTGCAACTCTTTTATTCCTCAAGGATAACTTCTTCATTCAATACATATTTGCATTTGTTTTACAGGACAATTTTGTTTGAATAATATTTGTGTGTCTTTTAATAAACACCCGTTGTGTATAACGTGATTGATATTACTGAGGGATCACTATTTGAAAATTGTAAGATGCGAGGTGCCGTTTGTGTTATCAAGTCATGGGTGATAATATTTGTACTCCATTTATTTTTGACAGTTGGATCACAGGTAATATAAACAAACATTAGACAGGTTCAAATTACGTGTGGAAAAGAAAAATTTGTTTGGAATTGCGCTCCTATGGCACAAAACTGTTCTCTTTGATGCAAATTAGCACTACGTAAATTAAGTCTATTCCAGAGAATATTTGATGCATCCTAAAGCATTTGAAAAACCGAAAAGTGGTTCTGAATATGAAAAAATTTTGTGTTTTAGAATATATAGATATTCAACTTTTTTATGGATTTTGAGCCGCTATATTCGAATCTGCAATTTATTTCTCCATAACTTTAGTAAGATATTGGAGATATTGGCCGTTCCATTCCGTATTTAAATTTTTCACCTTGAATGAACAATATCTTCAAAACTACAGAACTTATAAAGACCAAAATTGCAAATTCGAATTGAACGGCTCGAAATCCATAGGAGGGTATTTCCATGAAAGCTTACCCTAATTGTAGCACCCGTTATTTTTTTAAAGTTAATTTTTATTAACTTATTTATCTTTTAATTCTACAAATTAAGAAAATACTTTTACAATTTATTACAAAGAATTATACTGAAAGTTTCAAAACTAGCGATTCTTTACAGAAAGCCTGTTACAACATGGTGTTTCAACGTAAACATACCCTATTTGCCGCACCCGTTACTTTTCTAAAGTTAATTTTTATTAATTTATTTAGCTCTTAATGCGAGAGACACAATGCAGTGGCAACGACATACGCAATGCAAGCACACGAGAAAAGTGATTTGTCCTATCGTTGTCGCTGCATTAGGCTGATATCAGAGTGAGCGCTTGATGCGATGCTATTCTAGAAGAGTTGCTACTCAAGCTATAAGCATCGCTATGAGATGTCAGAGTGGAGGCGATATACAAACTAAAAATACATGTTAATAAATTTGACAGTAAACAAATTCATTTATTTGAAACTTTATCTATTTCAATAGAAAAAAAAATTATAAATAATAAATAAACGAAATAAAAATATTGTGTTGCGATGGACCCATCAGAGGAAGAATTCTTTATTTCGCCAAATATTTGTGACACCTTCTTCGTGAAGAATATTGGAATTCATCCCATCAATAGGAATTGAAATAAAAGTGGGGAACTTAATAGACTTTATGGGAAGTTGCAAAAATAACCAAAGGAATTCTACGAATATGCAAGGATGTCAATTGAAACTTTTGATTATATTTAATGCAAAAATTGAAAAAAAAAAATTGGAAAAGAATTGGAGCAACTTCATTTAATCTCCCATAATCCCATGTGAGAAATTGACACAAAAAACATAAAAGACGAAGAAGAGTTGCGATAACTTCCTACAAATCATTTCATTAACTGCTGAATAGCTTATAGCTTTCGAAGTCATTCTATTTGCTTCACGATTCGCATTCACTCTGACATCTTTTGCGCTATTTCACACGAATACACATGAAGAATTTTGTTGCACAAAGTAGCGCCATAGCATCGCATCGCATATAGCGCCCACTCTGATGTCAGCCTTATGTATTTCACATAATGCTACAAACTAAGAAAATTTGTGTACAAATTATTGCTAAGAATTAAATTGAAAGTTTTATTTTTAACGTTTCTTGCGAAATTTCACAGACATGAGGAAACAATAATAGCATATTTGTAACGTCGCACCCGTAACTACAAACTTAGGACAAAAAAGCGATGAAATTTAACTATATTTGAATACTTTTAATTGTTGACAATATCGGGGAGGTTGACACTTCTAAAGTTAAGACTCTTTTCCGGCGTATTCACCCACATTTTTATTTGATTTGAAAAATAAGCTTAATTCTGTCGCACCCGTTACTATGGAAATATCCAAAAAGAACTGAACAGTTTAAATTTTAAAACAAAAAATCTTTACATATATATTAACACTTTTTGAAATGGTTTCGGATGCATCAAATATTTTCTGAAATGGACCAACATTTTGGTGCCGTAGGTGCCACAGTTCAAAAAAATAATAAAATTTTTAACCACCCTAACGAACATTTGTTGAAAATCCTTAAATGAACTAATTCCTTATGAATGAGTTTGTGCAATTACGAGTACTTAACATTTTTGGAATGTACTTTGTGAAAGTATATGGTTTTAAAGAAATGTCCCATATATGTATAATTTTTTTATTTTCTCTTAAAAGGAAGATGAAACAATCCCCCAATGGATGTTAACCACCACGAGCATGCAACACACTACTACTGGTGGTGGTGGTGGTGGTGGCATTGAGCTACCAAGTCATATAAAGTTTTCCACCGATGACTATATCCAACACACTTTTCTTCAATTTGATAAACTTATAGCAAAAATGAATTTGCGATTGGCAGTCTTAAAAGAAAAATACGAATATGCATTGAATGTGCTAATCAAACAAAAAGACTCCCTTTTGGAAGCATTATACGATACAATATACAACAAAATCGAACCCTTGAGATGGCTGAGTGATGAGAGCAGAAAATGCATAGAGATGCATGCTGATAACCTTACAAGTTTTGATGTTATAGAAAATAAAATTAAGGATTGTGTGGATGTGGCTTTGAAAGATTTTGAAACTCTCCTTGCAGAAGCAAGACAGACAAGAGATGACCTCAACAAATATTACAATGAAACTCTGCGAAATGAATTGAATCAATGCAAAAACCAACACCAGAATCCATCACGTGAATACTTTCAGTGTTCTTATGATAAGGTATTGAGTTTCTCTGCTTTTCAAATTTACCAAAATTAATATTTGATGTCTCCTCCCCAACAGTTGAGGGTGGCACACAGAACTACGGGGGAAAAATCGAGAAAATTCGATGCTCAATATGAAGCTGCACGATGTGCCATTGAGCTTCGCATTAAAAGGGCGGTAGACTGTAGTTTCTCATATACATGGGATATTCTTAACGATATGGGCGTTGCTTCGCGTATTTTAAGATTGTGTGCACAGGACAAAGATACTTGTTCACCATGTCCAACTTAATAGTTGACACATCTACAGCACCAAAAAGATAAAAAAATAATTTACTAACGTCCGTTTCAGTTGCAAAACTACAAATTTTCATCAGAAATATTAACTTTAGAGGAGTATGAAAAATTAATTTAAAATATTATTTTGTCAATTTACAAAAATTTAACTAAATTTTGCAACATGTGAATAAAATATCAGCATTGAAAAAAAAAGTTCAGTTTCATTTCCCGCCATAAACCAACAATTATTTATTACACATGTTTGAGTGTAAAATTCAAACCAAATTGGAATGAATACAAACCTACACCAAACTTGGTATAAAATCTATACTACAAATTGGTATACAAACCGTTTATCCTTGTTTGTATGAAATTTATACAAGAAAGGTATTATTACAATTTCAATTAAAAAAAAAAAAAAAAAAAATAGAGAAACGACCGCTGGAGTATTCGAACTTACGACCGTCCGTGTGATAGATAGAAACATTTTATTTTTACTTACAAACTTGTTAGACCTCTACACCATTTACCGATATGGTGAAGAGGTATAAAATTTGTAAATGAAGCAAACGTTGTTCAAACAGAATTTGATATTCGAATGCTTCCTACAGCCTTACATAGAATCATTGTGTAATCAGTTTCAATTCAATTAAACAAAAGTAAATAAATGAGAGAAAGTAAAAAATTATAATAAAAAAAAAAACTGAAAAAAATCGACCGCAGGAGGATACGAACCAACGATAAAATTATAACCTCGTTAGATCTCTACACCATTGACCGATATGGTGAAGAGATTAAAAATTTGTATATTAAGCAAACCTTGTTCAAACAGAATTTTATGTTAGAATTATACAATTTTGGTATGAAATTTATAGTATCTAATCATGTTTGGTTCAGAATAAGTTTATAAAACACAATTTTATAAATTATATAAAAAAATTGGAATGTATAAGTTTATAAAAACATATAGTATAAATAAGTTTATACTTTATCCTCCAACTCTTTTGCCATTGGAATATGAAGTATTTTATCTCGAAATCGTGAAAAAAAAAAAACAATTTCTCATAATATTTGCAAAGGTTGTAGCCATTTCGAAATTATTTTCTTATTAATCACGTACGTATACCACATATCGTATGAAAAACATTTAATTATAATGGAAAAATAGAGATTATTTTTAACACTTTTCTACACTGCATACCTCAAAAACTAGTGTTGATACGTACAAATTATTGATACAAACTCAGCATACTCAAATCCACAAAAATATATACCACCTTATCTGCGTTATAAACTAAAAGAAAACAAAGTGAGTATACCCTGGGTGTAGGGTATGGAAATATCAAGATAAACTTTTTATTGAATAATAAATAAAACAAAACCAGGTGGGTGGTGGTAAATAATAAATGTGTTTAATAATAAATACATAGTAAACAAAAATATACGGTAGCCCACTATTTAAAAACAAATTGTTATGTAAATAGTAATTGACTTAGATTAAATATAAAAGCAAAAACTGTTTTTACTACCAACACACAAGTTACGTTAGTCAGTATGCATTCAATTGTTGGAAGAACAAACAAAAACTTAGACTTTTAAGGATGAAAAGATCCCTCTAAATTAGTGATGACTAAATTCTATACTAGCACATTTTGACAATGTTTAAAAGCTCTTTGAAAGCTTTTATATTTCGCATAAGCTGCAAGCAAGTGGCGCAGATCTGCATAACTACTGACACAGTTGAACGCCTACCCGTGAGTGAATACGTATATGGAATGCTTTTAAGCTTAAGTGCTCAAGGGCATAGGCTTTGAACATCATTGCTCTAAACTCACTCTCGAATGCTTTCCCACAAATTGCCATAATTAAATAAGAGCGAAAAGTAAACCACAATAATTAGCATTGTCAAAGGTAAACAATGAGAAAGTTGAATATGAGTGATCAGTGATGTCCAAAGCCTATGCCCACGGGTACTTGAGCTTTTGTAGTGCTTGGTTCAGAAGCGCTTGAAGTTTTTCCTCTTGGGACTAAACTCAATACCAGCACATTTTGTCAATGTATAAAAGCTCACTGAATGCTTTTATATTTTGTATAAGCTGTATTTCGGCTACCTGAACCCGGAGTTTATTTGATAAATACGGGACACATAATTGTTCTGTATTTTATTTTGTGTCTCCTATTTGTCCCGTATTGGCAAAGAGCATTTTTGTCCCTTACACCCAGGGAATATTCACTTTGTCCTTCCGTTTGTAAAGCATAGAAGGAGCCGTGGCAGGTATAGAAAAGTACATTTTCTTCATGATTAAAGCTTGCTCGTGGGATTGAAAATGAGCAAAATGCAAAAAATATGTTCAAAACGAGCATTATTTGCGATAACGGAAATAAAATACATATAACGACTAAGTGTAATAAGTACAAGCTCTGAGCAAAAACTAGGCGAACTTGGACAAGAAGGCGTGGCACCTATCATAAAAACAAAAGTTTCAAAATGCTATACTGAAGCCGTTGTTTGAGATTATGTACCCAAATTTCAGTCAACCACTAAAAACATTAAATACAAGCTCTGAGCAAAAACTGGGTGAACTAGGACAACAGGGCGTGGCGCCTCCTACAAAAGTTAAAGTTTCAAAAGCGTTTTTGGAGATAATCGAATTAGACTTGACTTAGAAACTGAGTGCAAGTTCTGAGCATAAGCTGGGCGAACTTGGACAAGAGGGCCAGGCATATCCCATACAATCAAAATTTGCGTAATACTGTAGTGCAAGTATTATTTGAGATAATTCGGAAAAAGTGTATTAGGCATAAAATGCTCAGAATAGTCCAAAGATTACGTGTGAATTTTCTAGAATTTTTGGAAATTAAAAATTTTTTTTTGGTAAATTTTTTTAAAATTATAAAAATGTTTCGAAAATTCCGAAAAAACTCATACGTATTCCTAAGCCGATTCTAAGCATTTTATGCCTTATAAACTTTTTGCGTTAGATTCCTTGCTTTTCTCTACTACTGAAAAACGCCTTCACTATATTGCTTATAACCAATATCGAGAGCCCCGATTTGTGCATATATTTTTTTAAATTTTCTTAGAGGCGAAGAAGTTGCTTAAATTTCTATTTAAATTAAATAAATGAAAAATTTTTGTTCAAAAAATATACCATTTTATTTCCTTGTCTATGCTTATAGCCCAGGAAAATAAAAATTTTTCTGCGAAATAATTCCAAGTGAATTTTTTTCACCGGAATTATCTTTATTAATGCATGATAAATAAAGTGTGAAAAGTCCATTGCAAAGTCGTGTGCGCATAAAAAGTTATTCGGGCTCAAAGGTCGCTAAAATCAGTTTTTTGCAAATATCTCGCTAATACTAACTTTTACAGAAAAATGTTGGTGTCCAATTTTGTAGCACAGGAAATTTCCTACAAAAGTACGTTTTTTTTTTTACGACTTATAGTTTAGAAGATCACCCGATTTAAAAAGTTGTTGAAATGCCACCAATGAGTTCATATTAAAATTTCTTACTTTTTTAATTGCGATACCTTTTCAATGAGGAGTCAAACAAACAAAATTAAAATGCCGTTTAAAAGATAATTAAATTTTCTATATACCATACTAATTTTTTCTTTCGAGCTACTCATGGCTAAAAAAATATTTTTGAAAAACCGTTAAGTCTTCGAAAATTCTGGTTTTTGAAGGATATCTCCGAATCGATAAGTCCTACGATAAAAAGTAATGGGACCAACTTTGTGGAAAATTACAAAATCTACAAAAAATAAGCAATAAGTGTACACACAGAAGTAACCTGAAAAAAACCGGTTTTTATCGAATATCTTCTAAACGGTGACTTCTATGTATACACTGCTTATTTTTTGTAGATCGTGCGATTTTTTACAAAAATGATGCTCAACTTTTTATCATATGACACTTCGTTTCGGAAATATCCTTCAAAAACCATTATTTTCGAAGTCTTAACGGTTTTTCACGAATATCTTTAAGGCCATGGTTTGTTTGAAAAAAAAAAAAATTAGTATGCTTTATAGAAAATCAAATTATCTCTTAAACGGTATTTCAACATTGTTTGTACAACTTCTCATTGAAGATTTATTGCATTTTAAAAAGTAAGATATTTTAATATGAACTCATGTGTAGCATTTCATATCATAACTGATAACAACTTTTTAAATTGGGTGATCTTCTAAACTATAAGTTGTACGAAAAAAATTTTAACGTACTTTTGTACGAAATTTCCTGTGCTACAAAATTGTAAACCAACATTTTTCTGTAAAAGTTAGTATTAGCGAGATATTTGCAAAAAACTGATTTTAGCGACCTTTGAGACTTAATAACTTTTTATGCGCACACGACTTTGCAATGGACTGTGCACACTTTATTTATCATGCATTAATAAAGATAATTCCGGTGAAAAATATCCACTTGGAATTATTTCGCACAGTAGCTCTTTTTTCGTTTTATTTTCCTGGGCTATTAATGTTTTAGAAAAAAATTTTTTCAAATATCTTTTCTGTTAAAGTTTTTTTTACTTTTTTATTCTTATGTGGCTCAATTTTTGGCCAGTTGTTAAGTTATTGAGCACTTTTTTTTTTCAGTTAGAAACTTGTTTTCCAACTTCACGATTTGTATGTATGTATTCTCTTTTAACTCCTAGGAGGGCCTTTTAAATTCTTTTTGTTTTTTTAATATGAATTGAAGTCTTTTTTAATTTTTGTTATTCAATACTCGTACTAAGAAAATTTGCTTATAAAAAATTCATTATTTTATTGTTCTTAGTAATAAACGTTTTAATTAAAGAGCAATAAATTCTTTTTAAAATCACGAAGAAAATCTTAACGTTTTAGACCTTGTACGTTGGTATACTTTTGTGCTTTGAAGGAGCTTATGTTTACAAGTGAACATCTATTGTTTTTGTTCATCAGACATAATTTTCTCAAAAATTTGTTTGTTCCCGATTTTTACGCGACTGCCCCGATTGTCCCCGATTTTTTTCGCATAAATATCGTTTTGTCCCAGATTTTGCTCACACAGACATGGTCACCGTATATATAAGGCTGTAGATATTTTTCTTCAAATTTGTGCAACAATATTATTACCTTAGACATGTACCTTTTCAGAGTTTATCACTGGCAAGCGCTCTCTTATAGACCACTATGCATCATTAAGTGAAAAATTAATATAGTTCAAATTCAAGAGTTTAACTTCTTTCAAATGAGCTTAGCTTAATAATTAGTACCTGGAGACCGATCCCTGCTCGGTCAACAATCTAATCTTATTATTTTAGTCGATGTTTTAATTCATAGCTATTTTTTGTTATGAAACTTGTATCTTTTCACTTCTAACGGTCATGCTTTCAAAATGATAAATAAACCGATGAGAATAATAATAAGAAAAAACTCGGAAAGCATCGAATGGTATAGAAAAATATCAAAAACTCATATTTTTTTTTGGCGAAATAGAATGCCCTAAAATAAATAAATGGGATATGCCACGCACCCAAAATATTTTGTCTTTTGTATGGCGGCTGAAATATCTTATCTTCAAAGGATCATAACTCGGAAAATAAGAATCCTATTGGAAAAATCTGAGAGGATATTTGGATAAGGAAGAGTGTAACTATCCGATGCTGTTAATAAAAAAGAATTTCACATTTTCTTGTAGCTACGCTGTAAGACTGAACACAGCGTTTTCTTTAACTTCAAGCAAGGATATTTCAAAATCCTGCAGGTATAATGACAGTTCTGCTGATGAAGACGGATTTAGCGTCAAAAAGTACATAAGACTGCATATAAGAATTAAACAGTTCATTCCATTTTTTTTTTGTGCCTGAGTTATTAACAAAAATTTGTATTTTGATAAAAAAGTAGGCGTGGCAATTATTAAACAAAGCCTTATTTTTGTTATGCTTTAGATACTCTTGATCCAGACTCGCATACCAAAATTCATCAAAATATGTTGTATCATTTGCGAGAAACAACATTTAATGTGTTTTACTTGTATGGGAGGTTCCACGCGCACTTTCGATACATTGTCTACTTTCAGGTCGTAGGTGCCTAATAGCAAGTAAATTCCCTACAGTTAAATTCAGAAAGATTGCGTTAGTAGTTTTCTTTTTATAGCGCATTTACCAATATAATGGCATATGACATATTAATACTTGTTTGAAGAGGTAACAGATCCTAAATTTTCATCAAAATTATCGGAGTCGTTTTCGAGTAATATTGAATCAAAATTTTCAAGGGTTAAAAAGTGGGCGTGGCACTTATTCGATCCCGCCCACTTTTCGTTTGTTCCAAGATATTATTAAGCAGTACCTACATACCAAATTTCATTAAAATACCTTGTATCATTTGCGAGAAAAGGCATTTAACGTATTTTGCTTGTATGGGAGGTTCCACGCGCAACGGCGATATTTTGCCCGCTTTCAGATCAGAGATGCCTTATAGCAAGTATGCTCCTCACAGTTAATTTTAGAATGATTACTTTATTAGTTTTATTTTTATACCGTATTATATTTTTGTGGGCGGTGCCACGCCCTTCAACGAGTTTTCCCAATATAACGACATATAACATATTAATTATTGTTTAAAGAGGTAAAATCTCCTAAATTTTCATTAAAATCGTTGGAGTCGTTTTCGAGTAATATTGAATCAAAATTTTCAAGCGTTGAAAAGTGGGCGTGGCACTTCTTAGATTCCGCCCACTTTTTGTCTGTCACAAGGTATTATTAAGCAGTATCCGCCTACCAAATTTCATTCAAATACCTTGTATGGTTTGCGAGTTATGACCAAATCAAATTTAAAATTTAGGGCGGTGCCACGCCCCCTGGTGAGCATTTGCAAAGTTCAAACCTAGCTCATTCTTCATTTTATGCTAATAGCTAACACTGTTCCAAGTTTCATTAAAATCGCTGTACCCGTTTTCGAGAAAAAGTTTTGTCCGTTCCAAACAAACATACATAAGTAGAGTAGAACGGAGCAATGTCGTGCACTCAACTTTGACATGCTCGTAAATCCATACATCTCAAGCGAATGCAACGAGTAAGCATCCGATCGAAAGATAACTTCATTGGTTACATCCATGCGTAACAACATTTGTGTAGCGAGGAATTGTGTTTGTGTAAGTGAATGTGCACGACATTACCCCAATGGTCGTTTTAAAGGTCAACTTCGATAACTCGGTGAAGCCCAAAATTTTTTTCGAAAACCAAATACTTCTTTTCTTTGGCAGGATATTTCGTTTCAGAAAACACTTACCTGGTATATTTTCCCGCAAGGAAAATTATTTTTCTGACCCGATGAAAAAACACTTTTATCGTCCCGAAAGCGTGCGTTTTGAAAAAAAGGTTACTCTGTAGAGACGAACTAGTGAAAATTGCTAGAATTATCTGCATAAGCTCAGTAGGTCAGCAGGTCCCTACCTTACGAACAGTTGGTAAATCATTCAATTCTTTGGGCTAAAACAGCCAGTGCACGACATTACCCCCTGCACGACATTACCCCGTTCTACTCTACATAAGTACATAGGTACATAAGTACATACAATTTTATCTCGTATAAGAAGAGAAGATATATATAAGCCTTGTTTTACAGAAGTACCTAAAAAAAATTATAAATGTCACAATTCAAAGTGTTATTCGCAAAAAATCCTTTTTATTACTGAATTTCCAAAAAAAAAAAAAAAAAAAATTGGCTTCAATTTTCCACCATCGATGCTGAAAATATTTATATCATATAAACCAGGGTTTGATTTTGGTGAGCTATTTTATAGCCTATTGATTTGCTGTGCTGCGACTATAGAAAAATTACGCAGCATAGCACTACAGTCGAAGCACAAATTTATGGAGAGAAAATTATGATTTTAAGCATTTTATTGAAAAAAATTTTGATTTTATTAAAAAAAACCAGGTGGCAACCCCAAAAAATTTACTATGAGTTTTTGGGTCGATTCTATAACATTCAATAAAGAAAGTCGACAGAGCAATGCAATTTTGCGAAAAAACGTCTGGCAACCCTAATATGGCAACCCCTTAATTTTTGATGTCAATTTATAGAGAGAAAATGATGATTTTAAGCATTTTATTGAAAAAAATTTTGATTTTATTAAAAAAACCAGGTGGCAACCCTAAAAAAATATGTTAGATTTTTTAAAAGTTTATCTAAGCGGTTTAAGGCTAAAATTAAATTTTTTTTTTTGAGATGTATGGTTTAAGCAAATTTAAAAAAAAAAAAAAAACATGTGGCAATCCTGAAAGTTGTTTCTGCTGTGTACAGCGAAAAGCCGAAGTTCAAACAGCCGAGTTAAATAAAAAGCATAAGCACAAACGGAGTTACGCTTCGCTTCGTGTTTGTGCTTGCTTGGTTAAAACTTTGCTTTTATCAATAACAAAAGCAATAGCAGAGCACAAAAACAAAAATGTGCTTGCTTGAATTGCTCTGACTTCGTTCGTTGAAAAAAAGCACAGCAAGCAGTAAGCCCAAAATGTAAATCGCAATAACTGACGCAGCACAGTTCAGCAAATTTTCGTTGCTATAGCTATTTTATAGTCAGCAGATCAAACCCTGACATAAACTTTCAAAATTTGATTTAATATTTTTTTATACCCTACACCCAGGGTATATTCATTTTGTCCTTCCGTTTGCAACGCAGAGAAGGAGGCGTGGAAGATATAGAAAAGTATATATATTCTTGATCAGAGTCACCCCCTGTCTGGCTGGGTGTGCGTGGAAATACACTTTCTGGGAAAACTGAGCAAGATAATTAAATAAAATTTGGTACACTCCGTCGTCAAAGTTAGCTCGTGGGATTAAAAATGAGTGAAATCGGTCAACGGACACGCCTATCGCCCATACAAAAAATATATTCAAAATGCAACTTTAAAAGTATTTTTCACGACAATGCAACCGAAATTCACATGAATACTAAAAATTCTAAGCGTAAGCTCTGAGGAAAAATTGGGCGAATTCGGAGAAAGCTTCGGACAAAAGCTTCAAAACGCTATACTGAAAACGTTTTTGAGATAATCCAACCAAATTTCACTCAGACACTAAGAACTGTTAATGCAAGCATGGAGCAAAAACTGGGTTAACTCGGACAAGAGGGCATGGCACCTTCCATATAAGCAAAACTTTAAAAATACTGCAGTGTAGGGTATTTAATGTTTCGTCATGCCAAAGGTTCCACCCTTGCTAGTTTTTTTTTTATTTATTATAGCCCATCAAATTTTTACCTAGAAGGATATTGCCATTTACATAGTGTATTTGTTGACCAAAGTAAAAGCGTATCAGCTATTCCACGCGCATGTCAAATGTAAGAGTAAGGAATTAGTGAATAAGATTTTCGACGAGATCAGGCGTCGAATTGACGCATTCGTGAACGTACAACTCGTGACGTAAAATCGTATGTTTTATATGTATTTCGCATTACTAAATGCATGATTTTACTTCACGAATTGTCCGTTCACTAATGCGGCGATTCAACCCTAGCATTTCCACATGAGAAGTTTTGTAGATTTCAGGATTACACGTGAATGCCAACATCGCCAAGTATAGAAACAAATCAGTTGGGATTTAGATCTTTGTTTTATCTGTTTTAAGCTTCAAATACATTTTTTCTGTACACTTAAACACTATAGACCGAATTATACGCGGAGAAAAATCCACGTCATCATGAAATAATAAAGTAATGTTTACTCAAAGTTTTGTACATTTTACTATATGTATGTAGAGAAAATTATACTTTGAGCCAAAAAATGTGTAAACTTTTTCAATTTAAAATTAAAAATTATATTTTTCACTAACATGCTCACGCTCATAATTTTTACTCCACGCGAGCAGTAAAAAAATTAAAATAATTATCACTTATGTAATGTCAAACATTAATTACCTTACCTTATACCAAATCGCCCTGGTGCGCCCATATGGCAACGCTCGATAGATGTTTGTAAACGTTCGCAGTATGTGACCAAATGAGGATATCGTTAATATGAGGAACTCGCAATAGTTCGTCCTTTTGCATGAAATTATTTCGCGTCATATCGTATTCATTTGAGAGTGCCAGTGCATGACAAAAACTGAGCAAAATTTTAGCTACACAAAATGGCCTATATGAAAAAATAAATGCTTCTAAAATATACAGTGAGTCACAGAAGTATTTTGCATACAAAAAATATTCAAAAATTCTAACTTATGCTCAGCTTTAAGCGGTTCCATTCTTAGAAAAGTAGTATTTTTTTTATAAGCTTCAAGTCAATGGAACGTTAACTATGATGTATGTATGTATGTATGTATGTATTCTCCTTTAACTCCTAGGGGGAGCATAGGGCCAATATGAAATCTCTCCATTTGTCACGATCCCTTGCGATGACTTTGATCTCTTGCCACGATTTTCCCGATTCTTGGATTTCCTTTTCCAACGACCTTTTCCAGTTGGTTTTGGGTCTACCACGTCCTCTACTGCCTTGTGGATTCCACTCAAGGGCCTGGCGACAAACTTCGCTGTGTGGTTTCCAGAGAGTGTGACCAATCCATCCCCATTTGCGCAGCTTGATCTCGTTTGCTATAGCCTTCTGTTTGCATTTTTGATGTAGCTCGGCATTTGATATAGTGCGAGGCCACCAAACCTTTAGTAAACGCCTTAAGCATTTGTTGACGAATACTTGCAGCTTGTTCGTTAGTTGTTCAGTAACAAGCCATGTTTCGCACCCATATAACAAAACCGATTTCACATTCGAATCAAAAATGCGCATTCTCGTTTTGGTGGATATAACGGATGAAGACCATATTTTGTTCAGTTGAGCAAACGTGCCTTTTGCTTTTGCTATTCTTGAGTTAATATCCTCTTTTGCTCCACCATCCATGGAGATAATGCTGCCTAAATACGTGAAGCTTTCGACGTTTTCGATGTCATCACTGCCAGCTCTAAACGTGATGTCATTCCGGTTTGCCTTTAGATTCATGCTTTTAGTCTTGGATACGTTGATTTTCAGGCCGGCCTTTTGCGATTCCAAGACAAGGTCTTCAATTTTGTTAATTATGATACCACTTAAAAAAAAAAAAATTAAAATAATATGTTCTAATATTAAAAGCAAAGAAATGATTTATTCATCTATTTTTATAAGGTCACTAAAGTACTTTGCTTTTTAGTAATATTTTAATTTGAGATTATTTATCAAGTATTCAAACATTTATCTTCTATCCCAAGTGAATAGTATTTGCAGCAAACACTTCACTTGATACTAGGGATTTCAGTCCCGGAATCCCGGGATTCGAGCCTTTTTGCAGTCCCGAAAATCCCGGGATTAGTGCTACCAATCCCGGGATTTCTTTTGCAAGTTTTTTTTTGTTAAATAACAGAAAAATCACATTACAGTAGAAATTAAACTTATTCTCTATAGATTTAAAACTGAAATTGAGGACAATAGCAGTTAATGTATACGCAGCAAAAAATTTGAAAGAAAAATTAAATCTAGTTTTGAATAAAAATTCAAAAAATTTGTTTTCTAGATAATCTTATAATTTATCCGACGTTTTAATGGAAGAAATTGATATATTTTGTAATGGTGGTGATAGGGGTTATTTCCTCCAGAAAACTTTCGATTATCTTTTTTCAATTCAACCAACAAGTGTTGAATCAGAAAGATGCTTTTCGTGTGCAGCAGGGATTGAAATAAGAAAAAAAATATTACTGCAGAATTTTTTTTGATTATTTGCAATTTTTTTCAAAATTTTTTTTAGTGCCTTATTCAAGTGTTTGTTGAATACTAAATATTAATATTAAATAACAGATATCATGGCAATGATTTAATTTAAAATTGAAATTTTATAGTGAAATTTTCTTTCTTGCGTTTGTAAAAATATGTTTAAAGAAGAGTTGCCGAATACTACATTTAAGCCCAGATTGGAGGGTTAGACACCTAAGACAACGGTTATATGCAAAATAAAATGAGTCTTTAGTTTCAACGATTAACTCAAAAACAAAGTAATATAAATTTGGCTAAATATTATTATTACAATTTTTTACAATTTTTGACAATATTCTGAGGTTATTGCTGCAAATCTGAAGCTATTTCTGCAGAAATAGGGCATTGCTGCAGCTTATTTCAATGTGAGGTAATATATCTGTGGACTTTTGACAAAACAACCTAACTCGAAATTGGCAACTTTTCAGGAGGGCCTAAAAACTGATTAACTACTTTTCAATAATGTGGCTCAATTTCGTTGATGCAGCATTGAATCTCCTCTTTCCATAAATTTTTACTAATTTTTTTTTTTGGTTCATAACACTTCAAATCTTGCGTGAACTATGGGACACCCTTATATCTCTGGAATAAGAAATCATAGAGACATGGCGATTATACCAATAGAAGCATATTTAAATTTTTTATTTAGGACTAAAATCCTGGAGAATTGTCATATCTCGACTTAGTTTGTTTTGTCAAAAGTCCACAGATATGTAATAAATTGAGATATAAATTGGATGATAAAACAATAAATGCATTAATTTTCTTAAAAACATATGTTAATAATAATAAAACTGATTAAAAGAAAAGTTATTCCTTTCAAATCCAACACTTGTTAAAACTTCGATCTCACTATTTTATATAATTAAATATGATGATATTTTATGTATGCATTTAACTAAGCATATAGTGCTACAATGTACCTTTATGTTCGTTTTTGAAGTGAATTGTTTAATGAAATGAACCTGTTTTAAGAAATTGTTCTTTAATATTTGTTACACTTTTTAAATAAAATATCTTTGTAGGGGTGTAGTAGGGGTATAAAAGACAAAATATTAGGAATTTTTAATACTAAATTCTGCTTTATTTAGAAATAAAAAAAATTCATACAAATCCCGAAAAATCCCGGGATCCCGGGATTCAAAATTTTCTGATCCCGAAATCCCGGGATCGCAAAAAGTCCAAAAATTGGAATCCCTACTTGATACAAATCGATACCTTAGAGCGCTATAGTCCTATCTCCACATTTTGCGATTTTGAGATTTTTGCAGTTATGGCATCATTGTGGGCTTCTTTACCTTTTGGAAAACTGTGTGATGTCAAAATACCCCTAAAATACCAAAATATTCGATAATTAAGAAAAATGCTATCTCAAAACTGTAATTTTTTCAAGAGCGCTACTGTCCTATCTCCACTGAATATTCAAATAAGTCACATTTTTAAAAAAAATTCTTCGTTTTTTGCGTTTTCTTCGCGTTTCATGACTTTTTGCGACATTTTGGTGAACAAATTTGGTTACACCCAAGGCTCCACTCTTGTTTGTTGGAACCAAAAATTAAAAAAAAAAAAAAAAAAAATTCGTTTTTTCGTGTTTTCTACACGTTTCACGACTTTTTACGACATTTTAGTGGAAAAAATTCAAAAAATGTACTAAATACGTCGTTTTTTTGAATAGTAGTGGAATTTTATATAAGGGCAAAAGTAATGACATACTATAAATTGGCTGGGATTTCGTTAGAAATTAATAAAATTGGCTAAAAACATTAAATTATGTTAAAATATACCATGGGTAAAATTATTGCATTTATCGTTACATCAAAATAGCAGTTTATCCTAAATAACCACTGTTTGAAATCTTCTTTTTGCATTTCCCAACAATTGGAAAAATGGAGATAGGACTATAGCGCTCTAAGGTATCGAAATAAAAAATAAGTCATCGGAAATATTTCTGTAAGCGGTGTAAACCATTTCAAAACGATCAAGATTTTTTTGATGGCACCCGATTTGGCTATAAATTGGCATAAGCAATAATATCATAGTGAGAAAAATTACTTCCAAATATTTTTCAAAATTCAAAAAATGGCGGAGATATGGGGCTTTGAAATTTTTAGGTTAGTTTTTTTTTGAGAAGCTATAACTTTAGTTGCATTTATCCAATTTTCAATTTTATGGTGTCAAATGATTTGCCTTGAAACAGGCTTTAAAATAAAAATTACGAGAAATAATTATTTTTTTTTATATTGTTTACACTGAAAAAAAAAAAAATTTTAAATTGAGTTTCTCAAAATACATTTTTGAAATTTTTTATTTTTCTTGTAAAAATAACTACAGATGTAAGTTACCAGTCCTCAAAAAATTGGATTGGGCCTGCCAGTGGTTCTCCAGAAAAACAATAAAATGTGGCTTCCTTCTACCGCAATTTTTCAATACAATTTTTTTGAATTTGAAATTTTTAATTAAACGATAATTTGAATTTGAAAAAAGTGCGTTGGTACTTTCATTAGTACTATACAAGCAAAAAAACAGTCAATAAACTAACTTCAGCATATGAAAATTTTATTTAATAAAAATTTTGAATTGAAAAAATGTACCGAAAAATTGCGTTATTGTTTTTCTGGAGAATCACTTGCAGGCCGACTCCAATTTTTGGAGGACTGGTAAGTTACACCTGTCACTTTTTTTGCAAGAAAAATAAAAAATATCAAAAATGACATATTTTGGGAAACTCAATTTAATTTTTTTTTTTTTTCAGTGTAAACAATATAAAAAAAAAATAATATTTTTTGCTAGTTTTTATTTTAAAGCCTGTTTCAAGGCAAATCATTTGACACCATAAAATTGAAAATTGGATAAATGCAACTAAAGTTATAGCTTCTCAAAAAAAAAAACTAACCTAAAAATTTCAAAGTCCCATACCTCCGCCATTTATTAAATTTTGAAAAATATTTGGAAGTAATTTTTCTCACTATGATATTATTGCTTATGCCAATTTATAGCCAAATCGGGTGCCATAAAAAAAATCTTGATCGTTTACATATGGTTTACACCAAGTTCGACGAACCATTTCATGAACTGTTGCACCCAAATCTTTTTATCGCTTGCGATAAATCATAAAAATATTTGGCATCCATGGGCGCGGGTTCAAATCCTAGTGTGGGTCATTTTTTTTTTTAAACTATTTTATTTGTTTTGTTTTTTATTTTCATTTTTTTAATTTATTTACTTTTGCTTAGTTAAATTGAGATTAAATACCCCACAAAGCATTCGAATATCAAATTATGTATACAAATTGTGAACGTATTTATAGCATGCGCCAGTGATGCAGAGAATTAGTTTCAGTCTATCAGTCGGAAAGTCCTAGGTTCGAACCCTGGTTCGGTTATTCGATATCTTTTTTTTTATGTCAAACACTTAAAGTGTTTGATTCAAAAGATGAAACAGCTTTACAAAAAAAAAAAAAATTTCAAGGCGTTTTGACCAGACTATGTGTTTCCTGGGGACTTTGACGTCTTGAATCCGAATCTGGGGTCCGTTTTTTTACAGAACGTCTGGGAAAAAATATTTCAAGGTCATATGAAGGTCATGTGTCGTTTGGTTATAAATTCGATAAAATTCTCAAACTAATTTTTTATCATTAAGTTCTTAGTCCGTAAAAAGATTTTGTGATCAAAAAGGGTATATCGGACCTAGTTTCGGAGATATAGCCATCGGAAAATCCGGATATTTCTTCTATGAAAACCGCTATAAGTTGCAAACCCCTGGATGGATTTGTAAAATATTGGTGTCCGAAGTTACGTCAGAGATACCCTTTTTGATCACATATTCTTTTTAAGACTAAAGAAATCAATGATAAAAAATTAGTTTCAGAATTTTTGCGAATTTATCACTAAACGGCACATGAACCCCATTTTGACCTCCATATGACCTTGAATTCTTTTTTCTCAGACGCTCTGGAAAAAAACGGACCCGAGATTCGGATTCAGGACGTCAAAGTCCCTATGAAACACATAGTCTGGTCAAAACGCCATGACATTTTTTTTTTGTAAACCTGTGTTATTATTATTTGGCGAAAGTGCTAAAGTAGTTGCATCTATGTATATCATTTGTGGTAAGCAATTTTTTTTTAGAGTGTAGACATTTCAAAATCTAGTAAATCTAGCGGGAAATCCTCTAACCTGGTAACGATTTTTTTTTCTGTCTATTTTTCAATAATTTCTGATTTTTTTTATTTTATTGAGCTCCATATGGTATTAATCAAATTTTTTGCAATTCTTTTTATTCCTTAAGGATAAGTTTTTCATTCAATATATATTTGCATTTGTTTTACAGGACAATTTTGTTTGAATAATATTTGTGTGTCTTTCGATAAACTGCCTTCAACGGGTATATAACGTGATTGATAATACTGAGGGATCACTATTTGAAAATTGTAAGATGCGAGGTGCCGCTTATGTTATGAAGTCATGGGTGATAATATTTGTACTCCATTTATTTTTGACAGTTGGATCACAGGTAATATAAACATTAGACAGGTTCAAATTGTTGTGTGGAAAAGAAAAATTTTTTTGGGATTGCGCTTGTTTGGCACCAAACTGTTCTCTTTGATGCAAATCAGCACTACGTAAAATTTAGTCTATTCCAAAGAATATTTGATGCATCTAAAGCATTTTAAATGCCGAAAAGTGGTCCTGAATATGAAAAAAATTTGCGTTTTAGAATATATAGATATTCAATTTTTTATATGGATTTTTAGCTGCTAAGTTCGAATCTGCAATTTATTATTCCATAAGTTCAGTAATTTTAGAGATTTTGGCCGTTCCATTTCGTATTTTAATTTTTCACTTGAGTGGACAAAAGCTTCCAAACTACAGAACTTACAGAGAAATAAATTGCAGATTCGAATATAAGTAGCGGCTCAAAGTCCATATAAGGGTATTTCCACGAAAGCCATTTGTCACACCCGTTACTTTTTTAAAGTAAATTTTTATTAACTTATTTATCTCTTAATTCTACAAACTAGGTAAATTCTGCTACAATTTATAACAAGGAATTATGTTTACATAATATATTATAATTATATCATATTATTATAGCATATCTGTAACGTCGCTTCCGTAACCATAAATTTAGGACAAAAAAGCGTTGAAATTTAACTTTATTTGAATACTTCTAATTGTTGACAATATCGGGGAGGTTGACACTTCTAAAGTTAAGACTCTTTTCCGGCGTATTTACCAACATTTTCATTTCATTTGAAAAATTGGCCTGAATCTGTTGCACCCTTTTACTAAGGAAATGCCCATAAAGTGCTTAACAGTTTAAAATTTAAAACAAAAAAATTTTATATATGTATATAATACCACTTTTCAGTTTTTGAAATGGTTTGGGATGCATCAAATATTTTCTGAAATGGACCAACATTTTGGTGCCGTAGGTACCACAGTTCAAAAAAGTATAAAAATTTTGAACCATCCTAACGAACATTTGTTGAAAATTCTTAAATTAACTAATTTCTTATCAATGAGTTTGTGCAATTACGAGTACTTAACATTTGTGGAATGTTCTTTGTGAAAGTATATGGTTTTAAGAAAATGTCCCATATATGAGCCGTTTATTTTGAAAGTGGCCTAAGTCCAAAAGTAATGTCATAATATGAATTAGGTGGCATTTTGTCCAAAACGAATAAAATTTAATTCTGTCTTTACAGAAAGTTTACCACATTATGTGAAATTGATGGCGTTATGTTTAAAAAATAGTATCGGGCAATAAAACGATTATTACGGCCCATAATGTGAATGACATCACTTTTGCCCCGAAATGGACTTAGACCACTTTCAAAATAAACGGCCCATATGTATAATTTTTGTCTTTTCTCTTAAAAGAAAGATGAAACAATCCCCCAATGGATGTCGACCAGCACGAGCATTCAACCCACTACTATTGCTCGACCACCTACTGGTGGTGGTGGTGGTGGCATTGAGCTACCAAGTCGTACAAATTTTTCCACCGATGGCTATGTCCAACACACTCTTCTTCAATTTGATAAACTTATAGCTAAAATGTATTCGCGATTGGATGTCTTAAAAGAAAAATACGATCATGCGTTGAATGTGGTAATCAAACAAAAAGACTCCCTTTTGGAAGCATTATACGATACAATATACAACAAAATCGAACCTTTGAGATGGCTGAGTGATATTAGCAGAAAATGTATAAATATGCATGCTGATAACCTTACAAGTTTTGATGATATAGAAAATAAAATTAAGGAATGTGTGGATGAGGCTTTGATAGATTTTGAAAATCTCCTTGCAGAAGCAAGACAGACAAGAGATGACCTCAACAAATATTACAATGAAACTCTGCGAAATGAATTGAATCAATGCAAAAACCAACACCAGAATTCATCACGTGAATACTTTCAGTGCTCTTATGATAAGGTATTGAGTTTCTCTGCTTTTCAAGTTTACCAAAATTAAGATTTTATGTCTCCTTCCCAACAGTTTTCTGTGGCACACAGAACTACGGGGGAAAAATCGAGAAAATTCGATGTTCAATATAAAGCTGCACAATATGCCGTTGAGCTTCGCATTAAAAAAGCGGTGGACTATAGTTTCTCATATACGTGGGATATTCTTAAAGATATGGGCGTTGCTTCGCGTATTTTAAGATTGTGTGCACAGGGCAAAGATACTTGTTCACCATGTCCAACTTAATAGTTGACACATCTACAGCACCAAAAAGATAAAAAAATAATTTACTAACGTCCGTTTCAGTTGCAAAACTACAAATTTTCATTAGAAATATTAACTTTTAAGGAATAAGAAAAATAATTTAAAATATTATTTTGTCAATTTACAAAAATTCAACTAAATTTTGCAACATGTGAATAAAATATCAGCATTGAAAAAAATATTTTAGTTTCATTTCCCGCCATAAACCAACAATTATTTATTACACATGTTTGAGTTTAAAATTCAAACCAAATTGGAATGAATACAAATCTACACCAAACTTGGTATAAAATCTAATAGAGAAACGACCGCAGAAGGATTCGAACCTACGACCGTCTGTTTAGTAGATCGACACATTTTATTTTTACTTACTATTTAACTCATTAGACCTCTACACCATTGACCGATATGTTGATGAGGTGAAAAATTTGTATATTAAGCAAACTTTGTTCAAACAGAATTATACAATTTTGCTATGGAATTTATTCAGAATAAGTTTATAAAACAAAATTTTATAAATTATATCAAAAAATTGGAGTACATAACTTTATAAAAACATATAGCATAAATAAGTTTATACTTAATCCTAAAACTTTTGCTGTATAGTCATGTTTTATGCTTAGCTCTGGTTTTTGAGATATTTCAGTAAATAATGCTCAAATCTGACCCATTGTAATACAATGTATGTATGAGTATGAAGTATTTTGTCTCAAAATCGTGAAAAAAAAAAACAATTTCGTATAATATTTGCAAAGGTTATAGCCATTTCAAAATTATTTTCTTATTAATCACATACGTATACCACATATCGTATGAATAACATTTAATTATAATGGAAAAATAGTGGGTATTTTTAACACTTTTCTACACTGCATACCTCAAAAACTAGTGTTGATACGTAAAAATTATTGATATAAACTCAGCATACTCGAATCCACAAAAATATATACCTAATTATCTGCGTTATAAACTAAAACTAGTAATGGTGTTTGGCCTGGCCAAACATTTAATACCCTACACAGCAGTATTTTGAAAATTTTGCTTATATGGGAGGTGCCACGCCCTCTTGTCGGAATCCATCCAGTTTTTCTCAGAGTTTGCATTCATAGTTCATAGTGTCTTAGTCAAATTTAGTTTGATTATCTCAAAAAACGCTTTCAGAATAGCGCTTTGAAACTATTGCTTATATGGGAGGTGCCACGCTCTCTTGTCCGAATTCGACCAGTTTTGGTTTAGAGCTTGCGCTTACAATTTTCAGTATTTATGTGTATTTTGGTTGCATTATCATGAAAAATACTCCAAAAGTTTAATTTTAAAGATATTTTTTGTATGGGCGGTAGACGTTTCCGTTGATCGATTTCGCCCATTTCCAATACCGAATTTCATTGAATTATCTTGCTTAGTTTTCCCAAAAAAATGTATTTCCACACAAAGCCAGCCACCCAGCCAGCCTGCCAGCCTCCCAGCCAGACAGACGGACATGGCTATATCGACTCAGGAGGTGACGCTGATCAAGAATATATATATACTTTTCTATATCTGCCACGCCTCCTTCTCTGCGTTACAAACGGAAGGACAAAGTGAATATACCCTGGGTGTAGGGTATAGAAAAACAAAGTGAGTATACCCTGGGTGTAGGGTATGGAAATATCAAGATCAACTTTTTATTGAATAATAAATATAACAAAACCAGGTGGGTGGTGGTAAATAATAAATAGTAAACAAAACTATACAGTATCCCACTATAAAAAAATAAATTGTTATGTAAATAGTAATTGACTTAGACTAAATACAAACAAAAAACTGTTTTTACTACCAACACACAAGTCACGTTAGTCAGTATGCGTTCAATTGTTGGAAGAAAAACCAAAATCATAGACACTTAAGGTTAAAAAGATCCCTCTAAAGCAAGGGTGTCAGCGTAGAACAAAAGTGAGCCAATTTTGGCTCGACCAACAACATCAATATTTCTGTACAACAATCACAGAAATAATTTTTGTTGTTTTTTTTTTCACGCTCGTCAAAATTTCGCGTTTTTGTTGCTTTTTTTGCGTATACACAAAATCGAACTCGAACCAACATAAAACAACAACAACGGCTGCGTCGCATCAAAAACCAAAACAACAAGCAATATGGGTATTAATGCGTTGATGCGCAGTTGTGAAAATACAAGTCTTTTACGCACTAACGCCTGAACGTTCAATGTGAATATTTCCATCTTGAGAAATTGCAGAAGTAGTGCAAAATTTTCGGCAATGTGTTTGTTGTTTTACAAATGTCAAACTTTCGCAAACCGCACTTCCGTAACGAAGCAAGAGCATTGCACATCGACCGGTGAACACTCCTACTTTTTGTGTGTGTCCTAGTCCTTAGAAATTTTGAAAATTGTTGAAATATTATTGTTGTAGTAAACGAGGCATAAAAAACAACAAGAAATTGTTTTTGTGACTGTTGTAATTGGAATTTGAAGTTGTTGTAAAAGCGGAAATTTTGCGCTGCATGCGCTTGGCTCAGTGATTTAAAAACGCTGATACCCTTGCACATTTTCAGTCTGTTCGTTTACTCTAAGTTTTTACCCGGAAAGCTCTCCTTTACGCATAAAACGTACGTAAACAAGAGCTTTTCGGGTAAAATCTTGTAAAAACATGGAGTATACAAACAGACAGTTTGAAAATGTATAAAAGCCCTTTGAAAGCTTTGATATTTTGCATAAGCTGCAAGCAAGTTACTCAGATCTGCAGAACTACTGACACAGTTGAACGCTTTTCTGTGAGTGAATACGTACACGGAAAGCTTTTAAACACAACAGCTCAAGTACCCGCGGGCATAGGCCTTGGATATCACTGAACTAAGACCTTAATTCTGGACTAGTAAATGAACACTCTGAATCAGTGATGTCCAAGGCCTAAACCCACAGATAACCTTTCAACTGTATCAATAGTTGTGCAGATCTGCGTCACCTGCTTGAAGCTCATTAAAAGCTTTTATACATTGACAAAATGTGATGGTATTGAGTTTGGTTATCACTGCTCTGAATACTAGCGCATTTTATCAATGCATAAAAGTTCATTAAAAGCTTTTATATTTTGCATAAGCTGCAAGCAAGTGACACAGATCTGTAGCGTTTTGGGAAACATTTTTTATGGGAAACTTTTATGTAGCTGATTGTATGAGCTTTCTAAAAGTGTATTTAATTTATAGGGTTTTAAACAGTAATATCCACAAAAGCTCAAGTGCCCACGGGCATAGGCGTTGCATTTCACTGGTTAAAAAGGATTTCACAAAGTTCTAGAGCTTACATTTTTTTTTGGAGGTCTGAAAAAAAAGAACTTTTCAAAAACAATCCGTTTAAAGTATCCACTAGATTAAATGCAGCGCAACGCATGCGAGGAATGCGTGAGTTTTAACATAAAGCTATTTTTTCTGAGCTGAAATCTAAAAATTGGTATGACAAAATTTGTCATTTAATGTGTTACCAAATTAAAGGAAATTTGACAAGGATTTAAAAAAAAAAAATTATAATGGGGTATGTATGTTAAGAAAACACTATTTACTTATAAATTTTTATTTCAAAGCGACCTTTTGATGTTTTTGCTTGCAAATTTTCCCAAATAGAATAGAAATCTGTTGAAATTTACGAGAGATATGACAGTTTTTATATAATCTAAGATACAAAAAAAATAACCAAAAATCATATGTGCACAATAAAAAAATATTCTTATATCTTTCTCTTATAACTCTTATATCTTGCGTAAATTCCAACCGATTTCTTTTTCAAAGACCGCGTTTAAAAGCTTTTAACTTTTTTTTAAGTTCCCTTCTAAAGTTTTTGGAAAATTTGTAAGCAAAAATATCAAAAGGTCGTTTCAAAATAAAAATTTCTAAAAATTCGGTTTTTTTAACAAAGTTCGGCCTATAGCGCACAAACTGTTAGCTGTCGAACAATGACTATCAGGAAAAAAATATAACAAAATATGTTTCCTACAGTTTTTGGGATATAATAGTACACATTTTTTACGGCATCTAGGGTATACAGTCGCTCATACTCAAAAAAAGCCATATTTGACAAAAATTTATAAACATCCAAACTCTCAGGCTGAAATTCGCAAGGAAACTATAAACCGATTTTGACATTCTTGATTTTGGATGTTGCGCTGTTTATCGTCCTTTATCGTAAGGTAATAAACATAAAAAAATTTTAAGTTGCGGATTCAAAATACCCTGTGAAACAAAAATACCCAAAATCAGAACTTTAGAAAAAATACCAAGTATGTAAATGCTGTCATATCTCGCGGAAATTTCAACCGATTCCTACTTTGAAGACCATGTTTGAAAGCTCTTGACTTCTTCATTAGTTTCTAATCATAATTTTGGGTATGTTTCAAAACGAAAACATAATAAGTTCGCTTTTTCATGATACACAATTGTTTTTAATAAATGGCGCCCTCTAGCGGACAGACGCTTACTTTTGGAATAAGGATTTGCAAGCAAAACCATAGCAAAGCAGATTTCCTACGTTTATTGGGATCCAAAGGTTTTGTACGTGTGTTTTGAGTTATGGCAAAATAACCGTTTTTTGAATCAAAAAATTTTAACTTCATCAGGGACTTCCATAGGGCAAACTTTACTGTAGAGCAATGAGAAAAATACAAAAAATGTAGAAAATTAATCCTTTTCATAGACTTGGGTAGAATTACTACCAATAGTTTAGTGGTTTTAGAAATAAGTTAAAAAACTGTAAGAAGATTTTTGTCGCTAAGACCTTCATTCAAGCCCTGGGCGGTCCATCTTTTCGGGGGTTTTGATCAAAACAAAGTATATAGTTTTTGTTTTAAGACCTTCTTCTTTGATAATTTTTAATGCCTTAATTTTTTTTGAGTTTTGCTGCACCCTGGTAAACAGGATCTTTTTCATACTTAAATTTCCGTAAAAAAATTAAAATAATTAGCACTAAATGTCGAACATAAATTACCTTACCTTATATAACCATTTTATTTTTATATTTTTTTTGTGTTTGAACTTTACACAAAAGTAAAAATCATAAAAACATATAAACATCTTGAATTTAAAATTCTAGTAAAAATATTTATGTTTGGACCGAAATTTGCTTAATACATATATAAATTCAAATTGTATACCTCTTCATCATATGGCACAGTAGTGCAGAGGATATGTTTCTATCTACCAGACGGACGGACCTCGAACTGAATCTTAGTGCGGTCAGTTGGTTTTTTTTTTTTTTTTTTTTTTGAATTTACAGTTCTTGTTATGGTTTATATTTATTTATTTATTTTTTTTTTTTTTTTAACTTAATGGTAAATATCACTTAAAATTTTAAAAAAAAAATTCTTAGACTGTAAGGTCATTCAAAAATTCTGAACTGACGAAAAGAGTAAGGTAAAATTTACTTCAGTGGGGAGTTGTCACTATTTTGACCTGAGGTTCTGGTAAAATTTATTAGAAAGAAAGATGTACGTACTATTTTTTTCTCCGTGTAGTTAATATGGAGTTGTCATAATTATTCCACTAATTAATACAAAATAAATTTTTAAGCTTTTTCTTTATTTTTTTAATTAGCAAATTAAAATAATTAAGCAAAAATAAATTAATGAAATTAATAAAACATAATTAACTTGGTTTTGATGTAAAATATAACAAAATCAATTCTTAACTAATTTGATAAACTTTCGTAAATGTAAAAACTTTTTTGCTGTTCATAACTTAAAAATGAAAAATTACATATAAATAAATGTAACTACATACATACTTCTTTAATGTGCCCTTAACTACATACATAAGTTATTACATAATTAGTTTCAAAATTAGTACAAACAAAACCCAGTGTGCGTTAAAACATAAACATACATCAGAGATATTTGTATAAAGTTAGAAAAAAAAAACAAAAAAAAAAAAAATCCACGTATATATTGTTCTTGTTCATTTTTATAAAAATTTTGCCAGGGTTGCCATCTTCTGTTTTCTTTTTTATTTGCTTACTTAACCATTTTGAAACGACTTGCTTCCGCATAATCGCGTACATCAGAAAAATTGCGTTCCGGCTTAATGCGCACATCATTTTCATCAACTTCAAATTCACCACTCCAAGTGGTTGGCAATACTTCCGGTTCTGTATTATATTGATAGTATTGTGCATCATCTGAGCGATTACGTTCCTGTTTTAGACGCGTTTCACCACTCTGCTTGAATGTACCATCCCAAGTTGGTGGCAATATGGTTGGCTCCCTACTGAAACCATAAAAATTCGACGTATCTGTTACGTTTTGATTATGACGACGCACTTTAGAAACATTATTGGTTGCGCCATTACCGTAGAGAAATTTTCCATTCCAACCTTCACATTTGATTGGAATGTAATCATCGGATTTCCTTCTTAGCGGCATTTTAGCGGTTAATTGCGATATTGTTTTATTGCTGGAGGCTTTCCTTTACTTTCCTTTTATTTATTTTTCACGCGTTTACTTTTTCCAATTGGTGTAAAAACGTCCTTTCATGCCCGTACTTTTTGAACGGCGCGTCCGATACTTTCGAAATTTCAAATTGAACTAAACTGATTTAATTCGTCAAGAATATTTAAAAATATTAACATTCGCAAGATAAAAGTTGCCCCACAGCTTAGAGTTTTTTTTTCTTTTTCTTTTTCCATGAGCTTAGTTCAGAAATATTGTGATGACGTTATTGTTGTTTTTATTTTGTTTGCTTCTCTCTCTTACAAAGTTCCAGTTTGAAATTTTTCCTCACGCTGTCTTTTACGGTGATCTCCATCTGTGTGTTGGCTGATTTCACTGTGCCCACCTACATAGATACAAGATCGTTTGGCAATGCGTCAAGTCGCAAAATCAAAGTCAGTTTTGTTGCCTTATTTGTCAAAAAAATATATTAAAAAAAAAGTAAACGTATAGACGGAAAGTGTTAACTTTGCCCGTGAAACTCTAGTAATTTCTCACACAATTAACTTTTAACTATATCGTAGTGATTCATTCCATGGAACAATTATGCACCCTACACTTAACAAGTGGGTTATCTAATAAGTGTTTGATATGGCACTTTTCCGTACATGTTCTTCTAATACTTACTATGTACTTAAATTAAAAATGTTCTTTATAAATAAATTTATTTTTTTCCTCGGATCTAAGGAATTGTAAATAACCGATGTTTACGGAGGACTGCGCATAAATTCCCAAAAACCGGATTTAATTTCCCGCGATTGGCAACGCGAATTGTACCCATTGAAAATTCTTCAATTGATACCGCCAACTCTCTCACTTTGATGCGTATGCGTTGAATACGTCAAACTCATGAGCTTTTTTTATTCGTTTTTCCAGCGTTTAGCAGCGGCCGCCGAAATTTCCATTTATAATTACTTCTATTATTAAAATTGCATTATTTTTGCCATTAAAGGGTCAAGATATAATTTTATATCCTTGAAATACGCATCGTTAGCAAACATTAAATACCCTACACTGCAGTACTTTGAAAATTTTGCTGGTATGGGAGGTGCCACGCCCTCTTGTCTGAGTTCGTTTAGTTTTAGCTCAGAGCGTGCATTTATAGTCCTTAGTATTGGGTGTACAGCTTAAAAACCGGAATTTTTTAGCGAAATTTGATGCTTTATTGTGGAAAAATGTTACAATATATTTTATTCAAAGTATTGTCCATTGGAAGCTACAACATTTCCCAATCTTTCAGGCAATTTATGAATTCCATCCCAAAAAAATTTAACCGGCTTGGCGGCCAAAAATGAATATATAAAATTTTCGATATCTTGAACATAAGTGAAGCGTATTCCTGATAGGGCATTCTGCATCGATCGGAACAAATGGAAGTCTGATGGTGCAAGGTCTGGGCTATAAAGCGGGTGAGGCAAAATTTCCCATCCGTTGTTTTCCAGGTAATTTTTGACTGGGGCAGCAATATGTGGCCGAGCGTTGTCATGATGAAAAATTATTGCTTCGTGTCTGGTCGCATTTTCCGGGCGTTTTTCGATGATGGCACGCTTCAAACGTATTAATTGTGTTCGATAGAGGTCACCTGTGAGCATTACAGAGCATTACCTTGGCACCATGGATATTTGCCTTTGGCTGGGAAGGTCCTGGTTGTCCGGGCTTCATATATGAATGTTTGCGTTTCGGGTTGTCGTAATGGATCCATATTTCATCCCCAGTCAGAATCCGATGCAAAAATTACTTTTGGCAGCAGTTTTCTTTGCAAAATGCTGTCTTTTTCTTCAATTTTCGAAGTTATTCATCGTGAAAAATTATAATGATGCACACAAGATAAAATTGTTTTGTTGACTGATTTTGACAGCTGTCAAATGTACCTTCAAAATGATATATTTATAAAGTTCGAGCTTTCACGATATTTGTTAGTACGGACATCCACCGTAAAATTCCGGTTTTTAAGTTGTACACCCAATATTTGTGTGAAATTTAGTTGGATTATCTCAAAAAACGTTTCCAGTAAAGCGTTTTGTAGCATTTTCTTATATGGGAGATAACACGCTCTCTTTTCCGATTTCACCCAGTTTTTGTTGATAGCTTATATATAGCTTATATATAATTTCATTGAATTATCTTGCTCGGTTTTTCCAAGAAATATATTTCCACACACAGCTAGCCAGCCTGCCAGATAGACGGACATGGCTTTATCGACTCAGAGGATGACGCTGATCAAGAATATATATACTTTTCTATGTCTGTCACGCCTACTTCTCTGCGTTACAAACGGAAGGACAAAGTGAATATACCCTGGGTATGTGGTATAGAAATTATTTTGAAAGCTTACAATAAAGTATTGAATGTAGATTCGAACACAAAACAGCACCATCTCAGCTATGCTATATGGTTTTGTCCCAAGAGGAAAAATTTCTAGCGCTTCTGATCCAAGCACTTCAAAAGTACTTGTCTCCATAGAAATTTAGAAGCACTATCACAATGATTTTTTATAAGGCTGCAGTAAGAACAACGTGAGTTCGAACCCATCCCGGAACATTTTTTTTTTCCTTTTTTTTTATTTGTTTTTGCTTTATTTTTTTTTTTATTAAAATATTTTTTATTCAACATCTTTTATTTCACTTTTCTATTTTCCTTTCTCTTATTAATTTACTTTTGTTTAACTGAATTGAAATTGATTACACAATGATTCCATATAAGGCTGCAGTAAGAACAACGTGAGTTCGAACCCAGCCCGGGTGATTTTTTTTTCCTTTTTTTTTATTTGTTTTTGCTGTATTTTTTTTTTTTTTTTTTTATTAAAATATTTTTTATTCAACCTTTTCTTATTTCACTTTTCTATTTTCCTTTCTCTTTTTTAATTACTTTTACTTACTTGAATTGAAACTGATTCTATGTAATGCTGCAGGAGCATTTGTATGTCAAATTCTGTTTGGACAACATTTGCTTAATATACAAATTTAACACCTCTTCATATCATCGGGCATTGGTGTTGCGGTCTAAAGAGTTGGTAAATGTAAGTAAAAATATCTAGCACGCGGAACGGTAGTGGATTCAAATCCTGGCGCGGCCAGTTATTTTTATCTATTTTTTCTTTTTTTTAATTTTATTGAAAAAACGCTTACCGCAGCATTACAAATAAGCGCTTTAAAAATCCTTTTTGGTAAGGCTGCGGTAGGGTTTTGCTCGCTTACATCCTATGACATGCAATGTTAAAAAGAAAGTATTGTCCTTACGGAGCGGAAGCGCTTATTGGTGAAAAGGATGCACTTCAGAAAGGTTTTTGAAGCACTTCTTTTCCCCTTGGGGTATTACAACTTAAAATTACTTAGTAGATTTAAGAACAAATATGAAAGTTCCACTATCGCAACGAGTTGTGAAACAAGTGCAACTATGCTGTACATTAGTTCAGTATTAGTTTGATTACAGTGCAATAAGGTTAATATATTGACTATTGAAGTAAATGTTAATGAAAAAGTGTGTGCATAAACTATACATTAGGGTATAAGAGCCTTTCAAAGAAATTGTAAATATTTTGTAGTTCACAATCCAGTGTTTGGTCGAATTCTTAAAAAGTGATAACGATTATTTAAAGACTAACATTGGTTATACATATAAGAATAATAAAGCTATAGGAGATGTTATGATTCAACGTGGTCAAGCATTTTTGAGTTATATTTTCTTACTGTATTGTTAAATAAATATTTTTTCTTTATTTTTTTTTTTCATATTTATATTTCTATTTTTAGCGTCTACCCAATTCATCTGGCCAAAATATAAACAAAGTTGGTATAAACTCGTATTTAACGTTTTATTACTTATGACGTGGTTGATTTGACTTTTTTATCCGCTTCGTGTCTGTTATTTGACATCAGTAGAAACATCTAATAGATCTTATTGTGTATTTTACATATGTACTGCTACAATATTCCACCTTCAAATTTCGACGTAATTTGCAAATTTTTAACAAGTTGGTATTGTGTGTGTAATTCTTTTCCGGTTTTTAGAATAATTATATTTACTATATGCCGCAAATTCTTTAGGTGGGTTGTAAATTTATCAAATTGTGGCATCCCGGTAGGAAACAAATCTTTTACTTCACTCATGCTGAGCTAACTGTTCACTGTTCAGTACTGTGTGCTAATCAACTTTTCGCGAATATTTTTATTATGATTTTAAATAGAAATACTAACATAATACATATATCGGTAATAAACAAAAATTGGGCATAGAGTTTTATATCGAGTTTTAGTGGAATAAACATATGTGACCTGGGCTTATTATTATTATTTAAAAGGCTCTAGATTGTACTGCGACCTTAAAGATCTTTTGTACAGCCTCTCTCCCTATCAAAGCAGCTCCAGACTATCTATAAATCTTGTCACTGCAATGGGATTAATTTTACCTATGTCACCTGGATCTAAAATCTCGGCACCTAAGTACTTAATTCTGCGTCTAAACGCAGCAGGGCATGCGCATAGCACATGCTCTGCTGTTTCCAAGTCCTCTAAGCAGAGTCTACAGGAATCATCGTCTACCATGCCCATCTTTTTTAGGCGATAATTTAGTTTACAGTGACCTGTCATTATTTCACTGTATGTTTTAATATCTTTTCTGCTGAGATTTAAAACCGTTTCTACCTTAACATGTTGTGGATTGATTAGCCTTTTCGCTTGTCGTATGCCTTCCTGGACTTTCCAGTGATCGATCAGGCTATTTCCTTCCCATTCCCGAATTAAGTTATTCTTAAAGCTATTGTTCACTCCGCAGAAGGCCTGTGAAAGAATTGAGTGCTCCTCTCTTAGCCAGGCAATCAGCCCTTTCATTGCCTTCATGCCCCTCGTGTCCTGGTATCCAGACAAGAGTAACGTCGTTCCTCCTGGCTAAAGCTTGAAGAAGTTCAAAACACTCCCAGACAAGCCATTAGTGATTTTAGAGTCGCTTGGCTGCCCAAGTAAATGTATATGTCGGTGCCGGAAGTGCCCCTTCTTAGACATTCTCTGTCACACAACTCTAAAGTGTGGACCTCCGCCTGAAAAATGGAAGCTGTTTTTCCCATTGCAACTGCTTTTTGGAATCTAGGTCCCACGACTGTATTACATTTATATTCTTCCTCCTCCATTCGGAGCGTTCATTTATGACCACTTTGAATTTCCTGGAGAAAACAAACTTTTTACATAACTTATCGGAGACTGTAAGACATGGTGTATCCCAGAACATGTCCAGGATTTTGACATGTCCTTTTAGATTGCCTTCTTTAAGTTGTTGCAAATGAGGTAGTCTGAGGGCCACACAGGCTGCTTCTTTCTTAACCATAAGGTGAAGAGGAGTGAGTCCCGTAATCATGCCTAGGGCTACTGTCGGACACGTCCTTAGTGCCCCTGTAATACCAAAGCAGGCTGTTCTGAAGATCCTGTTTAGTTCCTTCTGAGCCTTTACTTGGTCTACCTTTGGCCACCATGCTAATGAAGCATACGTGATCATTGGTACAGTGATGGTTTTTTAAGACCATGCCATCATTTTTGGACGTAGTCCCCATGTTTAACCATACAGCCTTTGGCAAGCGTATGTTATTCTAAAGGCTTTATTTATTATGTATGATAGATGACTGCTCCAAGTTAGACTTTTATCTAGGATTACTCCTAGATATTTCATCTCCTCGGAAACCGTTAGAACCGTTTTTCCCAAGTTTAAAGCTTCTAGATTAAGCTTTTTCTTTCGGGTAAAGGGCACCAGTGTGGTTTTACTAGGGTTAATATCGAGTCCTTTCTCTCGGCACCAGCCTAGAGCTAAGTTGAGAGCTAGTTGCATTCGATCAGTTACGGTAGAGTCAAACTTGCCTCTAACCATAATAATCAAATCGTCAGCAAAGCCTTGGACTTCGAATTTGTGATCATCTAGAATTTCTAGTAATTCGTCAATGACAATGACCTGGGCTTACGAAAACAAGTTTTCGAGAAAACAGCTGGAAAACAACTATTAAAGGTCAATTCTATGCTAATCGGCAAAAAATTGGAAAATTATTTTTTTGACACCTAAGTACCCTTTTCATAGACCACATATAGCATTTCGGCAAGTGTTGACTTAACTGTAAACTACGATTGTGAAAAATAACTTGTGCACAAAACTGTAGCGTAACCACTATCTAGAAGTTGAATGAAATTTTGCTGGGCCCTTGAATAATTTAACTGAATCCTTAAAATTTAAGTTCAACTTTCAACTAAGTAGTTTTGGTACAATCGTCGTTTGGCATGGTCAAAAATTATTAACCCTTGACTGCTAAGAGCTTGATAAAAGCATTTCTGTTATTTTAGTTGCTTTCTCGCAAAGTTATACTGAAGTTACGCTGATCAAAAATATAAATAATTTTTCATACCTGCCACGCCTCTTTCTTTGCGTTACAAACGCAAGGAGAAAGTGAATATAGCACGCTGGGTGCAGGGTTCAAAAAGTCTTGTCGATGGGGAATCGATTGAGATCACAAAATTTTGGGTTTGAGTAAAATAATTTCATATTTATCAGCATTTTTTGGTTTTGAAAATGGTTTCGGGTTCATATAAAATTCTCTGAAGTGAAACGAAATTTCCATGGTGATTGTTAACATCAAAGCAAAAGTTTTGGTGCCTGGGAAACGAACTTTCGTTAATACTAAATTGAGACGTTTACTGCCATTCTTCTCATTGTATAAGTAGCAAAAGATGCTAGAAACCGTGTCATTCATGAGTTGGAAAGAAAATTACGTAGGCACTTATAGTAATTTTTTTTTTTGTAATTCAGAATGAATGAATGCATCAATTACAACTTGCACACTCAAAAATTATTGTTTACTTTTCTTAGTTTTGATTCCCTTTAGTATTGACTTTAAACTTTTTTTGTATTAAATTCCGATCTTTTCCAAAAAAGTTTAAAATTTATTCCAAAAAACTATGAAATTAATTCCAAAATAGTTTAAATGAGTCCTTCGGTTAACCTTTGGAAAGCTTCGAGTGTCCCAGGAAATGAATCAGTTAAAACTTGTTGATAACCCGCCATAGATGTTTTCCCTCTAGTATATCTGGATGTTGGCCCTATGATCCTCCCAGGAGTTGAAGGAGAATTCATAGATTCAATTTGACTTTGAAGCCTTCGGATGACCAGATCTTCGAGTATTCCAGGAAATCTTGATATTCTTCTTTTTGGTTATGAATCCTTCGGTTGTCCTACAAATGTATCATGCAAAGCTTGTCAATAATCTGTTACAGATGTTTTCCCTCTAGTTTACATAGATATTCTTTGTTGTGACAATGAAGTGACCTTAGAGTCGGTTTCGGAATGAATCTAAATTTCGACCCGGTTTAACATATATATGTATCGTTTTAACATTGAAGCCTTCCAGTGACCTTCGGGCGTCCAAGAAAACTATCAATATACTATTCACTTTCTAACCCTTCCTACGAAATTTCGTTAAAATAGTTTGCATAACTGGAGCAAAAAGTATCGCCAAAAAAGTGTCGCCACAAAATTGTCTCAAAAAAGTGTTGCATAAAAAGTCTGGCATAAAAAGTGTCGCGGCTTTGAAATATTACACTCGATGCGGCCAAAGAAGTTTCACATCAAAAACTTTTTCTTACATAAAAAATTACCACCGCCACATGGGTATCCAAGCGGGACATTCAAATCAATCGTTAACTCTGTAAAATCCTTTATTATTTCCTTAACTACTATGATCTTTGTTCCGTAGAGTTTTCAAAGTAAAAAGTTATTTAGTACGGAGTCTTAAAATATATATCATCAAAAAAATTTGCTTTTAACAATGAAGCGTATTAATTACGAGTAAAAAGATTGATTTGCATTTTGAACTTTGGTTTGCTTGCATAATATGAATACTGACTCAATACCATAATATTGTTCAGGCAAGTCGATACTGAACTTAACTTATAACACCTGACTGGTACGGTGTCATCTTACACATTTATGAAATTTATTTGTACCACTCAGTTCCTTCGTCAGAGAATATTGAAATTATAATAAAAGCCACCAAGTACGATCATGTGAATTAGTAGTGTTCAATTGAAGTTACAGCGTAAAAAGCGCAAACGCTGCATGATGTTCAGAAAAACAATTGTCTTGGCTTTTACATTTTCCCTTTTGATTACGACCAAGGTAAGAAGGCTCATAGTGTCTATTGGAAGAATTTACCTATTATAATGAAAGAAGCCATTTCTCTTTACAATATCAAGGTGAATACATCAGCATCACTGGATATGATTGCACAAAATATTACAACAACAACACGCATTGATAACTATATCCTGCAAAATCAACGCCAATATATTGCCAATATCAAGACAATGGCTGTTGCCCTGGAGGAGTTCAAAAAGAACTTTGATAGTCGTCTGGACGTATTACAGTTAAATAGAGAATTTCTGCAGTTTAAATTGAGTGAAGCTGAACAGAGACTGGTGCCATTGGAGCTACTGGATGATGTACATAACTATTGTGTGCATAAATATCGCCCCAAACTACCAGACATCAGTTCAATAAATAGCAGCCTGTCCAGGTGCACTGAAAAGGGTAGAGAGGAATATCAATCAATTGTAGAGGATCCATTTTTCACATTAAATAAATTGGAAAATTATTACAGAAATGAAACTGTTGTTGCTTTATTACAATGTAAAATGGCATATCAGCAGGTGCATAAAAATTACACCCTTTGCGTCACAAATGTGGTATGTTGTAAGCGATTTTTTTACTAAGTTTCTATCTTGACAGATTTAAAGGATTTTTTCTTATGCAGGTACAGCAGAGCAATGATATCAGTTCGGTTAATATAAATATGTTTTACAATCAATTGAAAAATTCAGAATGCTCGGCAATACTTAAAATGAAGAATGCCTTTGATTGTCACTCCTTTGTCATATTTAATACGCTGACGAGCTTAGGCGAAGTAACCGGGTTAATCGATAGCTGTACACTTGGAAATGAATTCTGTTCATCTTGTGGCGAAGAAATGTATATATCAGCTGATCGATGTCCATATCATATGAGTATGCCATTGACAGATGATTTTAGATTAAGTGAAAAGGTTAATAATCCATTTCGAGGTCTTACTGTAGGAACACCTTGCTTACAGATTAATTTTATTAATAATAATAATATTACGCTCACGCTTTCTTAGAGACATAGGGTCTACATATTAATACACATGACAAAAATTTGTCCTACCAATTTTACTATGTTAGAAATGGAGCACGACTTTGAATTATACACCATTAAAAAGGTATTTGTGTGTAAATGTGCACAAAGTAAAGTATTTCAATATTTTGTCATTAAGCCAGGTAAAATTAAATGCACATTTTTCAATGTAAACAACGACAACGCGGTCACACAGAGCTGAAAAAAGGATACAGCACAAAGAGAAAGACAAAAAGCTGACTGACTCTGTTATCTTTTTGTTTCACATTTTTCATTATACCAGGGATGATAACTGAGATCTTCTATTTTGTACCAAATACACAGCAAAAAAAGAACTAAAACTGTGCAAAAAGTACCAAAATTGTTTAATGCATTTGTGGTAAAATTTTGACCATTGGCGATTCTATTTAGTATAAATAAATGTTTTTTACATTGAAATTTTTTTTTTTATCAATAAACTTTTAAGGAAAAAAAGAATTATACAAAAATTAAGTAACAAAAGTAGAAGTTGTGTTAAGCGAATCATCTACTATTAGTGAAATAAAGAGCATCAAAAACAATGTGGCATGAATGCAAAAATAATGTTCGCGCGAATTGAAAAATGATAAGACGTTTAGCGGATCATCATTTTCTTGCGCTTCCTTAAAGAAAGTAAAGCTGTGGATAAATCCTTCATGGGAAAGGAGGTGATCCAAAATGTTCGAAAAGTGTGTTACGTTATTTATGCACGAACCCAACAATGAAACTTTCACCAAACCAACTGAGTCAAAATCGAACAGCTCAACTCAACTCATTTTCTGTTCGCTCAATCTCCGTTGCATACGATTGCAATTCAGTTTGTGAGTTTTGAATTTCGATTTTCTCAATTTTTCGTTCAGCTCTTTTCAAATTTTTGTTCGAATCATACTTTTTTTGAATAGGGTAACCTATATAATGATTGGCACCTTAAGCTAAATTCCTGATTTAAATGATTGTTTCTCTCTACAAAATTTAATAAGAGACTTTAATTTTGGATACAATTGATAATTATGAATTCGTAGTTAATACTTTATTTTCGAAGATCCTTTTTTATCCCTTCTTTTAGTATATTAAAAGAAAAGTAAAATATGAGCCAAATATGTAGTTATTGGCACTTTGAGTATAATTATTGGCACCGAAATGTACAATTATTGGCACTCTGAGAAATTTTGTAAACAAAGCAAGTACAGGTAGTGATTGACATTTAGAAACAAATAAAAAGATAGATTTTTTCGACTCAATGTGGTATTTTAAAGAACTATAGTAAACCTTTCACGGGTCTTAATAGTATAAAAAGGATATTTGCAGGGATTTGTTTTGCTATATTATTCAAAAAATATTAACTATAAAAATTTTGTTGCAAGGATGTTTGGTAAGTCTAAATAAGCTTCCCAGTCCTCGCAATACTTTTTTTAACCAGATATCTTCACTATATAATTCAATTATGGTTAACAGTTCGACTTAAAGTGCTGCTAGTGTATAAATATGGTCGTATATTTTTGTTTGACTATCATCAATCCTTTCGCTTACCATAATGGGAATATTATCAAGTTTTAGCCATTCATTTCCGACTAAGATAGAATTTGTACTTTGATTTTCTTCGATGTCATCTGCGTACCGCTATTGAGGCTCTTGAGAAATGATGTATACATTCAACAAAGCATTGTAAAAGCAACTCTGATCTGGTAATTCAGTTTAACCCTCTTGGAGTTTGGCCGAAACAGAATTTCCAATTGCTTCCTTAAAAATTTCTAAAGAAATGGTTTTATCAGTTCCGTCAAAAAGTGGTTGCTAAGACTATCAGATTTTTTACCAAGACATTTCGAATATTCAATTGTCAAAACCATTTTTCATCACTAGTTGATCGATGTGTTTTTCTAATGCAGTGGCAAAAATGGGATCAAAATCTTCTTTTGTTAATGTTTTACTTAAATTATTTCGTCTCCAATCAAGAACTTACTTCTTCCATGCATATTTCATAGTTTTTAAAAGCCAAAACGTCTGCCCGCTAAAGAATCCGCGATGAATTAGGGTAAAGTGCAATTAATTTAATTCATTTTCTTTTGCTGGACTCACATAGCTCGAAGTTCAAATGGCTTTTATGGCCATCTACAAATAGTACTATCGGGAGCTACATATTGTTTGCGACGAGTTGAGGGTAAAGAATGTTTTGTTTTTTTTTTGAATGTATTGATAAAATAAATTAGCGTTCATCCAACTATTCTCATATAACTCTAACTCCAGGAAGAAGGGATAGATTCCCAGCACGCATTTCATATACGTTTTTGGTACCCTTTTTTTGCTGGGACCTTCGAATTTTTAAGGCACAATTGAAAGTTAGTTCACACAAGTACCTAGTCGTCAATTTGGGCAAACCAATTCCCGACATTTGCCTCTGAAACAATGACGCTGGCTGCTGTAACGTATTCCGAAGTTCGAGTCGTTATTTTGCGATGTCGTTTTAAAAAAAGACGGCACCAACCATCTCAAGCTTCATGATTTATGAAAGGATTTGGCCTTGGTTCGGTGTCTAAAAATTTACACACACTTGCAATTACATTTAACACATTTATATAAAAATGCCAATGACTGGTATTGTGCCTGGTTGGGAATAGTTGAATCTGTATAGTGATTGACATAATTGCCAATCATTATATATTTCAACAGGAAATGTATCAGTTGTTGGCATCTTAATATTTAACATATTATTAGGATAAAAGAAAGAAACTAAATTGGAACAAGATATTTGATTCATTACTAAGCACCTACAATACGTTATAAATTGTTTTTTTTTAAGCCAAAGCCTAGATACAAAGCGGCAAAAAAAAAGTCTTCTTCTGAAATTTTTAAGAAAACACTGAAAACGCATTACTTGGCTAGGACACTCTTTTAAAAGGGTATTCATTGGTATTTCGGGATACATTTAATAAAATTAATTTCTTAGATTTTGTGATTGCCATTAACTAAAATTAAGGAATCGTAATAATAAACTTAACCTGCTTGGATTTATTAATATTTGACTTTAAATTCCAGAGTGCCAATAACTACATAGTGCCAATAATAGAACAGGTTACCCTAAATTGAAATTTTTGGTTTCAAAAAACGCTCAGATATTTTTTTTTCGAAAAATAGTACATACCTAATTCAGCTGAATATTGATCTGTTTTTGCTTCGCAAAGGCTGGCGATGTCTGAGCAGTAATTTTTGAGGTTTTTTCTACGATTTTGGTCTCTTTCCTTAGGTGCAAATTTTTCATTAGAATCGTACTATTCTCGCATAAATTTGAATGTCTCACTGTAATTTATAATCAAGTGCCATATATTTATTAGGAAAAAAAAATACCTGCGCGAAAAGGCGCGCAATGAGCAAAATGCCGCGCCATAAGACAAACACCACGCTACGTAGCCACAGAGCTACACGGGAGTTCGATCAGAAGAGAGAGGATGAAAAGTTGGTAAGGTACTGAGAAGCTTGCGCCGATATAGTATCATGAAGTTAAAAAAATAATTTAATGCCCAAGACCAAGACTCAATGTCCAATGTCTTGGTTTGCTCATCAGAGAAGATAATAACAACAACGAAGAGTACAAAGATATTTCAGAAGCATGTCTTACTTATGCCCCAGACAAACGACAGTTTAAATCTAGATTATAGACGTAATAATGTGAATCTTTTTATTGCATGATTTAAGGCATTTCTTAAACACATATTTTATAGGCATTGACTAAAAGAAAATTTCCCAATTCAGGGCCAAAAAAGTTCTAATTAGCTTTTCTGATGCTTATCTCACTATTAATCTTGTTTTTGATGTTTTAGATTTTTTTTTGCCCCTGAATTGGGAAATTATCTTTTAGTCAATTTCTATGAAATATGTATTTAAAAAATGCCTAAAATCATGCAATAAAATGATTCGCATTATTACGTCTATAATCTAGATTTAAGCTGTAGTCTTTCAGGGGCATTATAAGAAGATAGGACTCGAGAACACTCATCGTTAAATGCATTTCCTTTAAATATTATTACATTATATTCAAATATTTATTTTAATTAAGTATAGATTCCTATGAATAGTTGAGAAATATAGTGGTCTAATTTAGAATTAAGCAAATCTGAGAGACAGGTACATACTTTTCTTTATGCATCACAAAACAACTAAAAGTTGTCATTGGAATTACTTAATTCTTCATTCTTAACTCGATTGAACTTCCTAGAACTAAAGGATGCTTCCGAACATAAATTATAGTTTTGCATGAAAGTCAAATTAAGATCTGACTCAGTATTCGTAGCTTTCCGAGTTAGACCACTGTATTTCTCAAAATATGGAGCATATTTTGTATGAATAAAATTCTCGATTTCTCGCTTAAGTAAGCGCCAAAACTTTTCTTATAAAATTTAATTGCAAACATGGCGCTGTCTTTCCAACTCCCTTCAGTATCTGCTGCATTTCATCAGCTTTAACGACACCATCATCACCCACATGTATGCTCAAATGATATGGACAACTACGAATGGATGCAGTTTCATCAGTTGAAGTACAAAATTCCGATCCAGCCACACAACTCTCCACCAGAGTAGTAACTTCAGCTATTTTGCTTAAAGTATTGAAAATAATTGGGGTGTGGCAATCAAAAGTTTCCTTAATTTTATATGTTGCAGTGCAAAGGGATTGTTTTAGTTGATTGTGAAAAAGTTTAATATTATTGAAGGTAACAGTATTGGTAGACTTTATCTGCAAAAGGAGTAGAATAAATATATACTATAGAAATTCTCTAAGCTTGGCATAGCAATAGCCCTACCGTTGTCAGTACACAATTTATATGGAGTGTTTCATTTTGTTCGTGTTTCTTTGAGCATGCCTTGAGTTCATTGGAGAATTGATTCGCATAATGATTCCTGAGATTTCTAAGCGTTGTAAGTGGCGCCGATATAATTGAATTATAAGCGTTATTAGCTTTTTCATTGCAATTCGCCAAATTAGTTTTTATTATATTCAATTCAGGATAGTTTCCACGATATTTGTACACACAAAAGTTTCTGACATCATCGAGCGCATCAAGTGGACTAAGCTGACGTAATGTTTTGTGAAATTCTTCATCCAGAAATTCTTCATTCAGCTGAAGTGTTTCGATGCGCCCAAAATAGTTTTTTCTAAATTCCGCTAAATATATATCCAATGTCGATACGGTGCTATTGTACTGTTCATAGTTTTGTATAATGTAATTACTGATACGTGATGGTTCAGCCTGACTTTCATTAGATAGCGCTAGAACAGCAGCCTACGAAAGATTAATATGTAAGTTAAGAATCTTTAGAATTGCAGTTCTTGTATTTTCTACCTTACTGTTGCTTACTAAATGTAAGCCTGTTATAATACTCCAGAATAATTTGAATAATGTTGTTGATATCGCCATCATGTTTCGAACTAAACTAAAACTTTCATTCAATACTTAAAAATTGCATAGCAAAAAATCACCCTTAGCTAACTTACGGAAAAGTGAAAAAAAAAGCACTTAGCATGTAAATAATTTGTGGAATTTATAAAAAAACGAATTTTTACTGATAACATAAGTATAAAATGTGTATTTTGCGAGATGCTGATATTCTTAGGGGGTTTTTTTTAAGAGCCTTGGTGAAGCATGAACGAATATGACTGATATGTCTTGAATTTCATATGGAATAAGAAAAAAACAGTTTTAAGTTCTTTTTTTTTTTCATTCAAATTCTTATCTCAAAGTACACTAAAATTGCTCCCAAGTTTACTTTCTGATCCAAGCAACAACTTGATTCTATCATTAGCGGAAAGCGATATAGTGATGTGTATAAGATTCTTGAATGAAAATTAAGTACATACTTATAAAGTACGAGTATTCTGGTGTAAATAATTTTATCTTTCAGTATGTTCTTTCTTCTTCTTAAAGACTACTGGGAAAAAAATGTCCCGATTTCAACTTTTACTTAAATTGTAAATGTGCCCAATCAATCTCATTTTTTTTTTTTTTATAAGATTTGCATTTTTATTTAACCGAGATACCATTAAATTTGGTAAGCTTAATCACCCTGCAGTTCAAATACTTTTTTCTTAAAACTAAGCACACTTTTAGGCTTGCCTTAGGAACCATATAGCACATAGTAGATTAGCCATAGAGACGCAAAGAAGCACTGTAGCTATTTTGTGTCGCTTATGTTGTCTCAAGACGATAGCTGAGAGGAATTTAGAAACTAAGCGAGAGCGAAAATGAAGCAAAACAGTGTTGCCAAAATATGGGGAATTTCTCAAAAAAGGAGGAATTCAGAATCCGCTTGAGGAATTTTTATTTGAGAAATTTTTGAGAATTTGGTTTAATCAATGTATAATTTTTGATACTTACCATAACTTTCTTTTTTTACTATAATAAATGTGAGTTAGGAAATTTCTTTGGCTATATTTTTCAGTAGGATTCCACTAAATTCTTTTATCCGGTTCTGACGCTGTGGCTTTCTATTAAAACTTATGTATTTTTATTATATCATTTCCGAGTCTCCAAAAACTACTGACTATCTGTTACATAAAACGAATTATCTATCGACTAATAGGCTAGACAGACGACAGCTTAAATCCGGAGTATACATGTAATAATGCGAATCTCATTATTTCATTTCATTTCATTTCATTTATTTATTCAGCCTATGGACAAAATCCTTACAGACTAGCAACAGAGTATGACTTATACAAATAAATTTTGCATGATTTTAAGCATTTTTAAAATACATATTTCATAGACATTGACTAAAGGAAAATTTCCCAATTCAGAGGCCTAAAATTTCTAATTCGCTTTTCTGAATCTTAACTCACTGTTAATCTTGATTTTGATAATTTTGAATTTTTTGAACCCTGAATTGGGAAATTTTCTTTTAGTCAATGTCTATGAAATATATAGGGGTGTGTGGGCTAAAGTGGGAAATTTTTTTTCGAAGCTTCATAAAATAAACTAAACTTCTTATTTTATCATGTTTTAACTTCCTACAGTAAAGAAATTTAAAATAACCTATATTTTTGCCGAAGAAACGAACCGAAAATATGGATTTTCTGTTGACTACGACGCTTTGACCGAGGTTGCCTAAAAAGGCAAAAATTAAAAACCGTGGGGTAAAGTGGGAAACTTTCAAAAACTTATAACAAATAACACAAATGTTGGAACAAAGCTCTAATATCTTTATTGCAAGTCAAAAAAGGATCAAAGAACATAGGAGTAAATATGAAAAATAAAAAAATAATTTTGCTGGAAAAAATAAATGCAAAAATGTGTTTAAAAAAATGGTGAAATTGTAGCTTTTTCGTCGTTTTCTGTTGAAACATTCAAGTCCGAGTCACAGTATTTGCAATAAAAGAAGCTTGTAGTGAGATTAACGCATTTTCAAGTGTAATGGGCGTTGACAATCCTTTTTGTTGCATTTGATGGTATTGTGCCTGGTCATGATTTCGGGCATGAGTTCCATGCAAATGGTGCAAAAATCACGCTCTTCATCTGCTTTGTTTCTTCTCAGACGCTTTCTTTGCTGGTGGTGCTTATTTTGCTCCTGGTACTCTATTTTTTTGTGATTCGTTTCCCTCTTTCTTCCGTTTATGTCCTAAACGTTTCTCAGCTGCTTTTTGCAACTCGCATAGCTTTTCCGGAGTGTTTACTCACAATATAAATGTATAACACTTTTTTAAGATCATAAAATAGTATAAAACGTTGACAAGTGGGGACGAACAATAGTGAAATAACATTTCCCATTTTACCCCACATAAAATTTCCCACTTTACCAAGACACCACATTTTGCAAAAAAAATTTTATACAAAAAAAGTATGAACGATTTTCATATAGTGATACTAAAAAATTTAAACCAAAAAAGTTTAAATTGTGTTTATACTTTATGTGTATAAATTTTATACGAACAAGCATAAACGGTTTGTATAAATTGAAAAATTTTGAATTTTACACACAAACTATTTGCAGTGCACTAGGGTGCAGCACTTTTTCGAAATAATGGGAAAATTAAAATATGGATCAAAGATTATCTTAGGAGCAGGCCTTATAACAAAGACTGCATACTTGGTTTGGATCAAAACCCCGGAAAAGATGGCCCGCCAGGGGCTTGAATGTAGGTCTAAACGACAAAAATCATTGTTTTTTCACAGTTTCTTTAATTTATCTCGAAAACAACGAAATTATTGGTAGCAGTTTATCCTAAATCTTTGAAAGGGATTAATTTTCTAAATTTTTTGTTTTTTCTCATTGCTCTGCAGTGAAGTTTGCCCTATGGAAGTCCCGGAAGAAGTTAAAATTTTTGATTCAAATAACGGTTTTTTTCCTATAACTCAAGATACAAGAGACGCACAAAAATTTTAGACCTCAATAAATGTAAGAAATCAGTTTTCTTATAGTTTTGCTTCTAAATTTTTATTCCAAAAGTAAACGGTTTCCCGCTAGAGACCGAAATTCCTTAAAAACAATTGTATATTATGAAAAAGCGACCTTTTAATGTTTTTGTTTTAAAAAATACTCAAAATTTTGATAAGGAAATAATGCAAAAATCAAAAGCTTTCAAAAATGGTCTTCAAAATGGAAATCAAATTGGAATTGCGCGAGATATGACAATTCTTGTTTACTTGGGGTATTTTTACTTTTGGGTATTTTTGTTTCACAGCGTATTTTGCAACCAAAACTTAAAATTTTTTTATGGAATTTTTTTTACGTAATGCAAAGCGTAATAAACGGTAAATTGATCAAGACCAACAACGTCAAAATTAGTCTGTGGTTTCCTTGCAAATTTCAGCGTGAGGGTTCCGATATTTTTAAATTTTTGTCAAAAACGCCTTTTTTTTGAGTATGAGAGACTGTATACCCTTAAAATGTGGACAAATATATTCCAAAAACTGTAGGATATATAATTTGCTATATTTTGTTCCTGAAAATCTTGTTTCTACAGCTAACAGTTTGTGCACTAGAGGTCGATTTTTGTGATAAAAAAATCGAATTTTTAGAAACTTACATTTTGAAGCGACCTTTTAATTTTTTTCCTCACAAATTTTCTCAAAATTTTTAGTAAGAAACTCAAGAAAAAGTCATAAGCTTTCAAACGTGATCTTTAGAATAGAAATCGGTTTAAATTTTCGCGAGATTGACTGTTTATATATACTCTGTGATAAAAAAAAACAACCAAAAATCATATCTTCACAATAAAAAATACTCCAATATCTCTCTCTTATAACTCTTATATCTTGCGTAAATTTGAGCCAATTTCTAATTGAAAGACCACGTCCATAGGGCAAACTCCACTGTAGAGCAATGAAAAAAAACAAAAGATGTAGAAAATTAATTCTTTTCAAATATTTAGGATGAACTACTACCAATAATTTCGTGGTTTTTGAGATAAACTGCGAAAAAACAATGATTTTTGTTGTTTAGACCCACATTCAAGCCCCGGGCGGGCCATTTTTTCGGGGGTTTTGACCAAAACTAAGTATGCAGACTTTGTTTTAAGATCTTAATCTATTTTTGATGCACTAATTTTTTTTGAATTTTGCTGCACCCTACTGTGCACCATTTGATGGAAGAAAAGAAGAATTGGCTCTCTTTGTTTCTAGTAAAAAAGAAGAGAACTACCTTATCATTTAACAGCTCTGCTTAATGCAAGTTTAGTCAACTCTTTATAAGATGCCCACAAAATTTGTATGGAATAGGAATAATTTAATAACAATAGTTATAAATAGAAGTAAAAATAGTAAGATTAAAAATCGTTTTGTATGTATTCTCCTTTAACTCCTAGGAGGAGCATAATGCCAATATGAAACATCTCCATTCGTCGCGATCCCTTGCGATGACTTTTATCTCTTGCCACGACTTTCCCGATTCTTGGATTTCGTTTTCCAGCGACCTTTTCCAGTTGGTTTTGGGTCTACAACGTGCTCTACTGCCTTGTGGATTCCACTCAAGAGCCTGGCGACAAACTTCGCCGTGTGGTTTCCGAAGAGTGTGACCAGTCCATCCCCATTTGCGCAGCTTGACCTCGTTTGCTATAGCCCTCTGATTGTATTTTTGATGTAGCTCGGCATTTGATATAGTGCGAGGCCACCAAATCTTTAGTACACGCCTTAAGCATTTGTTGACGAATACTTGCAGCTTGTTCGTTAGTTGTTCAGTAACAAAACCGATTTCACATTCGAATCAAAAATGCGCACTCTCGTTTGGTGGATATATAACAGATGAAGACCATATTTTGTTCAGTTGAGCAAACGCGCATTTTGCTTTTGCTATTCTTGAGTTAATATCCTTTGTTGCTACACCATCCAAGGAGATAATTCTGCCTAAATACGTGAAGCTATCGACGTTTTCGATGTCATCACTACCAGCTCTAAGCTTGATGTCATTCCTGTTTGCGTTTAACTTCATGCTTTTAGTCTTGGATACGTTGATTTTTAGGCCGACCTTTTGTGATTCCAAGGCAAGGTCTTCAATTTTGCTTTGCATATCTGAATGTTTGAACGATAAGAGGCAGATGTCGTCAGCGTAGTCGAGATCTTCCAGATGTTCTATAAAGTTCCATTGGATACCCGTAAAGTTCCATTGGATACCCCTTTTGGCCTTATTAAGATGATTTATCTAGGATATCATCAAGAACGATAAGAAAGAGTGATGGTGATAGTAGACACTCCTGCCATACGCCTGAATTAGTGGTGAGTGTCGGTGACAACAACCTGTTGTGTAACACACTGCATTTAAAGCCTTCATATTGTGCACATTCTAAATTTATGGTCTTTGCGGCAATACCTCTTCGTTGCAGTGAAACCCAGATGTTTTCTCGGGAGACACTGTCGAAGACTAGTTGAAGTGCAGCACGCCACTCGCATGATTGTTCGAAATTGTTTTAACTGCCGGTAATTTTGAAACTACAGATTTGTTCGGTGACGTCATCGAGTCAATTTTTGTAGAGACTTACTAGGCCAACATTATATCACTAAAAAGTTGTGGTTCAAACGTTTAATTTAGTCTTCCTAATTTTTTTTTTTTTTTGAAATCATATTTTTTTGACCACAATTTTTTGAAAATAGACGGGTTGCAAACATATTAAACGATTTTAAACATATCTCTGTGTAAGGACTACCCTAAATATGTACCCTAAATAAAAGTTCTGCAGCTCAATAAGCGCCCCTCAATATAAAGGCCTCGTGGTGTTAATTTCATATTAATCGATCTTTAAGAAAATGATATTTTGAAAGAACTAGTGTTCGGCGATTTCAATTTGAATTTAAAGAGACTATGGAACTATAAATACTAATAATAACTGCATATTCATATCCAAGTGGCATTAAAGTTAATGCAGCAGTTTCGCCGTGAAACCTTGTATTCTATTTACGGTCGTGGCACTCTCTGAAAATTGTCAACTTTTAATTACGAGTAACCTTCGTTAGTGCTAAGCCTATCTCAGCAGCGAATTCCATAAGAATCGGTGTAGCAGTTAAGCGCCAATAGCGTACTTTACCATTAGGGGCATGGCTCCACCCACTAAAAACATAATGGTCATATCATCGTTCCTTAGTGCTAACACTATCTTCATATCAAATTTCGTAAAATTTGATGCAGTGGTTTAGCCGTGAGAGCGTTTTTTTCCATTTGGGGGCGTGGCATCGCTCACTAAAAACATAATGGTCATGTTAACACTATTAGGGGCGTGGCACATCCCACTTCAAAAAAATATAATAGTCCTATGCACTGCTCCTCCTCATAACCTTTCCACCAACAAAAAAGTTCAAGCAAATCGGTTGAGATTTTGGTATAGAAACAGGGACTGAACCGATTTCGTTTGCCTAATCAAAAATTAATTTTTCCTAAAACAACTGAACATTGAGGCTAACTGAACAAAAAAAAAAAATTATATAAATCGGTCAAGTTTTAACCAGATTTGATTTTTATATACGACACCCAGATAATATTCACTTTGTTGATGCCACTTGCTAATTAAATTCAATTTGAATTTTTTTTTTTTTTTTTTTTTCTAAATAGGCATTTGGAAATCAATAAAATTTTTTTTTTAAAGTGAAAAAATTTCTAAAACAAAAAGTAAGGAAATTTAAATTTAAAAAAAAAAAAAATAAAATAAAATAAAATCGAGTCATGTTTCTTTTACGTGCATTCTGCTATGTTCTCCTTTTGTGGGGACATTCGAATGCATACGAGTATTGTCGCGGTGGTCGCAATATTACATTGTGCGGCCAACGCAGGCATATCGTGTGCAACCCCGAACAAATGGTAAGTATGAGAAATAAATCTTTTAACAAATGGCAAATTGTTCATATATTCTTTTATTTAAATCTTTTTTAGAAAGAAAAGGATCCAACAAGGAAACCTAAATTCTACGGATTGGTGCCAACGACTCCCAAGGTGAAACGTGTCCTAGTGGAGATACATAATGAACTACGGAACAAATTAGCATGCGGCGAAGTTAGAGACAACTCGTCGAATAATTTTCCGAAAGCTACGCGCATGCGGGAACTGATTTGGGACGACGAATTAGCCTATTTAGCAAGACAACATGCCTTACAATGCGTTTTCGAGCACGATGAATGTAGAAATACGTTTCGTTTTCGTAACTCTGGTCAAAACTTATTCAAAAAAGCGTCTACTAAATTGGAAATTATAATGCCGGTTATTGAAGCAGGGCCATACGCTTGGTTTAATGAGCACAGGGATATAATTAATGGATTAGCCGCAGCTGACAAATTTGAACCGGAACATGTGTAAGTGTGAAAATTATATTTAGCAAATTTTAGAAAAAAACTATCAACTATCATTTCATTTCATTTTTGTATTTTTAGAGAAGGGAAACCGATTGGACATTTTACTGAGATGAGCCAGGAGTATGTTTCTCGTGTAGGATGCGCTATGACCGTTTGGACTGATGAAACGTGAGTACTTTAATACGCGAAAAGATTTTTTTTTTATACCAAGAAGGAAGCATACGATATCTGTCTGTTTGTCTGTCTGTCCGTCTGTCTTTCTGTCTCTCCCTCTGTCTATCTGTCTGTCTGTCTGTCTGTCTGTCTGTCTGTCTGTCTCTCTGTCTGTCTCTCTCTCTGTCTGTCTCTCTCTCTCTGTCTGTCTGTCTGTCTGTTTGTGTTAAAATGTTTTAAATATTTTTTGGAAGCAAGACTATTTGATGAAAATTGTTATGCTGCCTCCGTTGTCAAAGTTAGCTCGTTGGATTTAATATGAGCGAATTCGGTCAACAAACACGCCTACTGCGCATACAAAAAAAAAACATTTAGAACGAAATTTTATCAGAATTATTTACTATAATTTAACCAAACCGAAACAAATGCTAAGGATTGAAGGCAAACCTTCAGCAAAATCTAGGTGAATTCGAACACAACCAAATACATTTTCAGAAAGTTCATACAAATAGCTAAAAGTTTCCTACTAAATGTTTTCTCTAAAACGCTAGGGTGACCTAAGAAATTTGTTTTTTCTAAAAAAATACTGAAAATAAGTTTTAAGCCTCCAACTCCTCAGAGGTACATTTTAGACCCCCGGTTCAATTTTTTGTTAGTTCAGGCTTTCTGTATCACCTTCCAGAAACTTCTAAACCTTATGTGATACACCCTATATATTGAACCTGAAGGGTCATATGCAAAGACCCGCAGCATGTTTACTGTATGGTCACTGGTGCTTCTACCTAAAGTTTAAGTTAATTCTTTTTTTTTGAAATAAATAATTAGCTTAATGTTTTGTAGAATGTCAAAACAGGTTTTTTGTTTTTTTATTGCTACAACTTTTCTGAAGAAATATTCAATGACTTAAACCTTGCTGATAGTCCACAAACTATCAGAAAACTATCAATTTATGATTGGTGATAGTCCGGCATAGATGCTTTCCCTCTAGTATACCAATATGAACCATTCTTTAAACGCTACATTTTCCGAGTTAGGGCCTTTTTCTGTAAAGAATTTTTTGTTGAGTGTGAGGGCTTTTTTATGTTTCATAAAATTTAACTAAATCATCTAAGCTTATAGGATACCCAGACATCGAACATTTTCCATATGACTTTAAATAAGTTATAATATATTTCCAACAATAAGCATAACCGTTGGCGTTTTCAATTTCATTAAGCACATATCCCTTTCGCAGTTTTTTCTATTAGCTCATTTGCAGGTACCTTTTTTGCCATTGCATCCAGGATTTCGTAATGATCCACCGATTTTTCGTCGTTGCTCATTTGAATAGATTTTAGGAAAATAAGCAAATAACGTTCCCAAGATGACAAATCTTCAGGTTGTGTGCCACGCACTTT